>PVKM010028926.1:0-18056 GCA_004027735.1 Carollia perspicillata
AACACATGAAAAAGGATTATTGTACTTATTATATGTGTGAGTATGTATGAAATAATTTTATTCCTTTTACTATATTTTAAGCTTCATTGGACATTGATTTTATTTCACTCACTTATTCTTTAACTTAATATTTACTGAGGAACTAGTGTAGTCAAGGCGCTATCCTAGGTGCTATATAAGCAGGGATGAACAAGACAGTCAGTTGAGGTGCCTGGTCTCAGGCACTTCCTAGAACTTTCCTCACTGAGGAAAGTTTCTCCCTCACTGAGGAAAGTTCTAGGAAGAAAAAATAGGACAGTAGGATATCTAGTATAGCAAAGAGGATGCTTCATATCACAAGTTACAGAAAAAAATAGACAAACTAAAATTTTGCTCAGTAAGTGCATCAACTATCTCATATAAAATGATGTCAGGTGCTAGAAAAGCTCCAGGATGATGAATTCAAGGGCTCAGTTACCTCATCATTTACAGAAATCCTTTCTTCTTTGTCATTTCCCACATGTGTTTGCCACTCCTTTTTGCCTGGATTTACTAAGGACTCCAAAATAGCAAAGAGATTCTCAAGTGTCAAATACCATAGGGTAGTAAAATAGGCCGTTTGTTTTTAGAGACAATTTTTTTTTGGAATTGCAATGACTTGCCTCCCATCTGAAGCTTCCTCTAAATGTATGATAGGCTTATGGCTAAAATGATTAACTGGCAATAATATGAGATAATCCTGATTGCCTTAAAATAACCAAGAGTCATGCCGTGGGTCTGGGAAAGGTCCAGCATCTCTTAAAGACTCTGTTCTAGGGGATGTGAATAAAATCAGTATTCTGTTATCAAAGAAGAATAGCTGTATAACCACCCACAAAAGTGTCTGCTGCATAAGGGACTGATTTGGTAGGAGTGGGAACTCTGAGAACTCTCTCTGAGATAAATTTTTTAATATATTTTATTTTTTTGTAGGTTTTTGTTGTTGTTCAAGTACAGTTGTCTGCATTCCCTCCACCCCCACAACTCCCCATCTCCTGAGATAAAATTGAAGGAAGATGTGACTTATGAGAAAGACACAGCCATGTGAAAATCAGGGGGAGAGTATTCCAGGCAAAGTGAAATGGATCCAAGATGGGAAAAAGTTTGATGTGCTTGAGGAACATAAGAAAGACAGTGTGAATGAAGTTCAGAGAGTATCTTAGAAAGTGACATGAGAAGAGGACCAAGAAGTAAGCACTAACTAAAGTCACAGGACCCTGTAGGCCACACTATAAGGAGTTGTTTTATTTCTGTTGAAAGTTGGAAGTCATTGCAAGATTCTTAAGCCTAGGAAATTACTAAGCCACTTAAAGTGTTCATTCTGGTTGCCATTAAGGCAAGAGCAAATCATTTAAGAAGCTAATATTAGAGAACAAGCAAAAAATCATTATAGCTAGGACAACAGTAAAGTATTAAAGATGGTGAGAAGGAACCGATGCCGGATTTATAATGGCGTGATGCTGACATGACTGACTAATAGATTGTTTGTCAAGGATATGGGAAAGAGAGAAAACAAACATTACTTCTGAGTCTGAGGCATGAGCAAGTGAGTTGACATTTGTGGGGAATTCTTAAGGAAAAACTGATCTTGTTGGGCTATGGGAAATTGAGAGTCCTTTTTGGAACTGTTGAATTTTTCATGCCAATTACATCCTAGTAGAAATATGAATAGGGATTCGGATATAGGAGCCTAGAGCTCTGGATAGGTTCCTCAGTGGGACATATGATTTAGGTCATTCTGATATAGATCAGAATTTAATTTGTGGGACTGAATGGCATCACCTGGGATAAATTTTGATGTAGAAGAGGGCTAGAACCTTTATCCAAAGGCACACAAAAATGTACAGTTTTGCCATATGAGTCAAGTTTAGCAAAGTAGCCTAGAGAGGAATTATTAATAGGGTAAAACAAAAGCAAGATATTGTAGCATCTCAAAAATCATAGAAGGAAGTCCTTCAGGATTTAGAGGTAGTCAGCTTTGTCAGTGCTGCAGAGTGGCGGAGTGAGAGAAGGGTTGGTACACCGACGACCTCAGCAAAATGGGGGTTGTTGATGACTTGATTATAGCCTTCAACACAGTCGACTGCATGCAAAGAGCTGTGGGCTAAAATAGTCTGGTTGGTCTTGTTTTCCATTTTACTATTGTCCCAAACTCCAACTGTGATGGATATCTATTATAAAATGTAAGCAGTTTTATTATAACGTGATAATTGTTTTATTTTAATGAACCCTTAATCACTAGCCATTCTTAAACCACTTGCTTTAACATAGTGTTGGGAGCAATTCTCCGGAGGTCCCTTGGATTTCTGTGCAGCTTGCTAGTGCAGGAACTGATGGCCTTTGTTCTAGTCTATCTTCCCAGAGATGTTTGTGTAGGACACAATCTAATGATGGAGACAGTGTCTCCCTTGGGAGACAAAAAGCATGTTTGTTTACTGCTGTGTTTAAATAAATATCATATCTTCTTCTGGGAAAAAGGTGAGTCAGACTTACCGTCCATTATGAAGGATTTGTTCCCTAAGCTCAGGATTCCTCTCCAATAATGTAGCCCACTATGTGCATGGGTAACATCTATCCCTCTTCGAATCCCCTTGTGGAACTAGAATGTTGACTTAAATGCTGACCCTGTGGCATCAGCTAATGCAATAAGAAATAAAGTCCTTTGTCTTTGACCCAGGAGTCTCATGTCTTTTGTCAGCAACCATGAAACTGTGGCAGGCCAACCTGTCAGCACGCAAGTATGAAACAATTCCCAGTCCTTCACAGTACTTGATGAATCTCAGTAGTCAACCCTAAAGATAATGGAAACAATGATTTCTTTCTTTTCAGATTGTAATATTTGGCTCACAGTAAGTCTTCCATTTTATACAGTTTTCACACTATCACAACTTATACAAACTGTACTTTCAAGCCTTAACTAAATGATTTGACTATTTCCATTAGAACAATAGCTGTTACTTGTAAACATTTGATAAATGAGGTATCTTGAACATAGAGTGCATCTTATAATAGCATTTCTAAATCTCTCCACAGGTTTTACCAAATCTTACAGTTTATATTCTACTATTTTTCCTGAACTAGAAATGTAAGTGAAATTATGATGTTTTGTAATTGACTCATCAGTTTCTGTGAAGAAAAAAGTGCTGCCATTCTATGGTAATGGATATTGCTTCAATAATATATGACTTATTTTATCTTTTCCCACACACTCAGAATAATACATCGTACAGCTAGAAGAACCTCAGAGAGTGTAATTTCTAACTCCTAATTTTGCATATGAAGAAACAAAGACTCAGATATGTTAAGAAACTTGCTTTTGTTAATTATAATACTGGGATTAAATTTAGACATTTGGTTGCCAGATAATTTTTTCTTCCACAATGGTTTATATATGTGTTCTCCTCTGTTCTCTTCCCTGTTAATCTCTGGATGCCAAGAAGGAGGAATTTTTTGAAAACTGTTATATACTGAAAAGGAGAAGAATATGACAGGCAAGTGAGAAGAAAAGGGTGAAGTTTATAGCTAAGGTTCCCCAGTCTCCTATGGCCTGCTGTTGCCAGCAAATTCTACTTGAAAAACAAAAAAACAAACAAACTGGATTTTCATAATTCTGCTAATTAAAAAAATTCTATTAGCTAAGCTGTTAGGAGAAAGTCATCAACAAATAAGGGATGTTCTGTATTCTTAACACCATTTCAGTATCCATTTATTCCTTAAATTAGTTCCCTGGGCTGGTCAATGGAGACAATAAATCAAACTTGTGATTGTTTAGGATAAAAGCTGAGGTGTTTGATATTCACACACACAATTTTTTTCTTTACATCATGTTTTTAGGCATATATAGACATAGAATAAAAATCCTTTGACAACTAAAGATACAAGATGTTTTAAAAGACCATAAATCAGTTTTGATTGGGTCTAGTTTTTTAATCTTTAATTGTTTCTGCAGAGAAGGCACACATTTAAAATTTACATTTATATTTAAATGCAATAACCATCTTTTATTTAATCATTTACAGTTTATTATAATTCCTCTTTGGAACCCACTGAAAAGTGTGCAAATAAACTTCAATTTCATTTTTTCCTTCATGAGTAATCATGTTTATGATGCTGTTTGTAGAGCCAGCTTGATTTTTAAGAATGATTGATTACTACCTCTAGCCAACCTTGAGAATTTTCTTTAAAATCAACTCCAATGAGCTGCCGATTTTACTCTAACTACAGAACTCTGAAGCTACCCTGTCTAATCAGCAACAGAAATATTATCTAGCAAGTTCTTGGTATTTGGCAGGTAACTAGAAAGTTTATCCACTGCCAGCTAAACAGTGAGAACTATTTTTACTGACATCAGTCACTTCTATGTTTAAATAAGAAGCAACAGCATGAAGTCTGAGCACAGAAGTTAACAGCTGCTATGACAGGGACATTTTTTTTTCTTTAAATTAGCATTATATCTTATTGCTAGTTAAGACCATTTGTCATGTTTCCTAGGTTCACAGACTTTTAAATATATTCTAATTTGTATTGCTAACATTTCATTGGGAAACAGAAAAATTTGCTTACTTAAAGTAACATAACTTGAATTCATCCTTATTTGTATGAACAGCTGATCCTTCAAAAAGATATGCAGAAATAATTGTCATGCTGCATCTAACAGAGATTGAGTATATTAACATGCTTATTCCTAAATTTGCCAATAGATGCCACTTATCATTTAGTAAGTGGGATTCAGTTTCACAGCACAGCTAAATTTAGATGCAGCTCAATTACTCATGAAGAGACAAACAAACCAAAATGAATTTCTCATGAAGCCAATTAAAGTGAGTCTGTAGGGTAACCATATCATGCATTTCCCTTACATCTTAAAAGCTATAACAAAAAGTGGCATTCTATCTTGCCCTCCTTGTGTGTAAGCAATTCAAAAGCTTCTCATTCTGTTTTGTTGATCTTGTAATATCTCCTGCATTCATTCAGTCATTCATTCATGTATAATTGACTTGAAATATTATATTAGTTTCAGATGTACGGCACAGTGATTTGGTATTTATATAAATTACAAAGTGATCACCTTTTACAGTCTAGTTACCTTCTATTATTACACCAAGTTAGCACAGTCCTATCAGCTAGTTTCTCCATGCTGTTTGTTACTTCCATGTGACTTATTTTATCATGGAAGTTTGCTCCGTTTAATTTCCCTTCCCTTATTTCACACGTCCTCCCAAACCCTACAGCCAACCACAGTTTGTTCTCTGTATCTGTCAGTCTGTTCCTGTTTTGTTTGTTCATTTGTGTTTAGGTTCCAGGGATAAGTGACCCTGCTCTCCTGATTGTGTTTCGGTTCCTTCCTCCAAGATAGTCTGCCAGCTTTTCATTTCTTCATCACCAAAAATAAGTAAAAACGCCTTAATGTTGCTCATCTCGGGCTCTCTGGGGATATCTCGGCCCGTTGCCTCCATATTTATGCCCTCACTCTCTTCTCAGCTGCTGTGACTCACTCCTGTTTGTTTTTATGCCACTGTAGTCCCATCACACCACTATGAACATAATAGTCCATCCACAGCATTCCCACTAAAGGGTTATGTATGTATGCATATTTAAATGTATATGCTTATCTCATTTGATATTATGGGCCATTCTTATACTGAAGTCAGTAAAGGTTAACTTATATTGTTAAGTTATAGCAAATCAAATTTCTACAATATTGATAAAAGGATAAATATGTATCCCTTGTTATTCACTTATGAAAATTGATGTAAGTGCTTTCTCAAACTTCTAAAAAATATTTTGTTTATTCTTAGAGAGAGGGGAAAGAAGAAATAAAGGGAGAACAGCACTTATGTATGAGAGAAACATCTATCCGTTGCCTCTTACATGTGCCCCAACTGGAGACTAGGCCTGCAACACAGGCATGTGCCCTGACTGGGAATCGAACCTGTGACCTTTTTCTTTGCAGGATGATGCCCAACTGAGCCACCCTGTTCAGGGCTCAAACTTAAACTATCAAAAGAATTCACTAAAATGGGAGGTAGAAAGTTATATTTGCGAATCTGTTTGTAATTTAGTGGGTTCTATAAATAGATCATTTAACTTCTCTAAACAACCTGCTTTTAAACTTGGCTTAAGTTATTTTCAATAAATTAGAATATAGACAATATTTAATTTTATCTGCTTTATTTAATTTACTTACCATTATTAAGTCTTTCTGATTCTGAAGCAAATTATTAAAGTTATGAACCGTACTTTGAACATACATACAGGCATTTTATATCTGTTTCCTACCATATTATAATTAGCATTCTTTTCAATTCTTACCTAATTAGTCTGCCCTAAATACTGCTATAAAATTAATTTTCTTAAATTACAATTCTTGTATCATTATTGTGTTGGAAAACATTCACTGAGCTAGTTTCCTTTTAAACCAAGGGCAAAGGTCTCAGACATTCAAAACCTCCATAATCTGAATATAACCACCTTCTCAAACCTTATCTCCTTTTACCTTCTTTCATGGACTGTAATAGTTCATAGAACTAAACTATAAGCTATTTTTTAGCAAAAATACATTCAGACACTTAATTAAACTTGCCTTCTTTAATAGTAACTTTTAAATTACTTGATTATTCTATGCACTTATTATGAGCTGTCATATACTCTGTTTCATCTCCTGATATGTATTTTTTGATCTTGGATGTTGAGGTAACACTAACCATAGCAATGATAATAAACACACTGCTGCATGCTTTTTAATTCACTAAATGTCATCCAATATATTATTTTTTTATTTTCAGGAAACTTTGTGACGGTCTACCACAGTTGGAATGATCTTCAGTTTTCAAGTAAAAAAGCAACAACCCTGAAGTTAAGAAAGCTGTCACATATTTGATATCATTTCAGTGAATCCCTATTCACTTAATGGAAGCCACATCTTTGACACTAAATCCATTAGTTTTTTTTTTACACTAGCAAACAGCCTTAGTATCTATCATGTTTATTACGTGAATACTTTCAGCATGATCAACATTATTATTATTATTACATAAAAAGGAAAAAGTCAGGCAAAGAATCAAAATATAGTAATGTTTATTAAATATTAAGTAGTAAATCAATATTAATAATTAATAATTTAAATATATACTAATACGGACTTTATAGAAAAGCAAAAAAAATGTGAAAACTGAGAAAAATATTGGTTCTTTTGAGAACTAGAGCAATAGTTTATGCACCATTTAGACATGACATGAAACTGAAAATATGTCTTGCTAATTTGGGAAACATGATTTTTAGATATATCATTGAGAACTTTTAAAATTATATTAATTTAAGGTATAGAAATGAATAACAACCCCCCATAGGTGTAAACTTCATAATTGTATGGCAATGGATGAGAACTTGGTGACTTTTTTTTTCAGTTGTCAATGACCTTAATTGAAATATTTTCCTTTGTAGTTCTTAGCTAGCAGGGTATCCCACCCCTAATGTCCCCTATGATGGCATGAGGTGGTGACTGTCAGCATTGTAGCCCAGGATATTTTTAATGGTTCCAGAGAGTTCTCTAACTAAAGATTGGTGCCACATCTGTAGGTCATTGTTGACAAGCTTATCAAAAGTAATATTTCCACCCTGGCTGGTGAGTTCAGTTGGTTGGAGTGTCATCCCATAGACTGAAGGGTCATGGGTTTGATTCTCAGTCAGGGCACATACCCAGGTTGTGGGTTGGATCCCAGCCAGGACACCTATGAGAAGATAACCAATTAATACTTCTGTCTACATCAATGTTTCTCTTTCTCTCTCTCCTACTTCCTCTCTCACTAAAAGCAATGAAGAAAAAATGTCCTTGGGTGAAGATTAAAAAAATATATAATATTTCCTTCCACTGTGCTTCATGGTTTTCTGTTTGTTTGTTTTTTAATTGTCTTTGTGTCCCTTGGTGGATCTCTGAGGGCTTTGATGATCAGGGCAGAGGCAGAAGTTACTACCTCAATCTGGGCCTGTCTGTTCTGAATGGTCAGTTTCACTGTAATCCTCAGACCCTTTCAATCACTCATTGCTTTGGCGGTGTCATCACCAACCCTTTTAGAAGACAGACCACGAGAGCAGATCTTGAGGGCCAGGGCAGACATGGAACCAACTTCCCCAATGGTACATTTCAGGTATACAACTTTGACCTCTTAGGGGTTCAGCTTGGGTGACAGCACGGTGGAGACAGCTGGTGTCTGATGAACTCGGATTCTGAACTAACAAGGAAAGTTGCCCCTAGGCCAAAAGCCTAGCCAAAAGCGAAAGCTTTGATTACTTTTAATAATCTGTTGCTTCCAGGTAGTGGAACTTAAATTACTGTGGAACTTTGGACAACACAAGTTTGAACTGTTAAATCCACTGATACACAAAATTTTTAAAATAAATATTTGTACTGTTTTCAATCCAGATGGGAGATGGCAGTTGCAAGGGCTAACTGTATGCATTAATTTACACCAATATATGTAGAGGACTTGAGTATGTGTGGATTTTGGTATCTGTAGATGGAAGGGGGCCTTGGAACAAATCTCCCACAGTTACCAAGGAACGACAGCGTTTTGGAGAGTAAAAAGTTACATGGATATTTTATTGTGCCGGGGGTCGGTTCCCTGATTCCTGCATTGTTTAAGGGTCAAGTGTAAAAAATGTAAATAATGTATATAATTTAAACTAAAAAGCTGTCAATGTGTAAGCTATTCAACTGCCTGAGTTAAAATCCTGGCCCTTGCACTTACTGGCATGAGTTTTTGAGCAAGTTACTAAAACTCTCTGTTTCTTAGTTTCTTTGTCTACAGACTTGAAATAATAAGTGTACCTACTTCATAGATTTATTTTGAGGACTGGATTAGTTCATTCATATTACACAGTAAAGATAGTTTTGGGCACATTTAATGAGGCTGTTATGGACTCTGAAGAGTGTTTGGTTGAGTAATGTTAGCCATTATCACCATCATGTTCATCATCAGGCATAGTAACAGGGAGTGTAGAAAATTAATACTTGTAAAATCTGAAAAGCAACCATAGACTCAGAAGATTATTTATTTTCCAACAGCACTTTTAGGTTAAAACTAAAAAAAAAAAAACCTAAATGGTATCTAGCTGCAAATACTTACGTTGATTTAAATAAATCTAATTTATGTCTAAAATGGAAATACTTGAAAGAAGATAGACTTAATACATGAAAGGTGAATTTTGAGTTATTGTAGATTCTAATTAATCTAAACATTTTTTGCAAGCGTATTGCCATATTTCTTTTCTATCTTGAGTGTGTGGTCATGCTTCAGTAACAAATTCATATGTGTAAAGTAAGTATTGGTTTATTAGGTTGAATTAAATATACTGGATTTATTTAAGTGATAAAAATTATAATAACTAAAACATAATGTAGTTTTAGCTTTTGGTTTGTTTTCAAATAAATCTCTTTAAAATAGGTAGCAAAATGTTTGTCACAGTAAAGACCTAGGAAAGCTTATTTCTGGTTAGTTGGCTCAAACCTAATCATCAAATCAACTGTGTTTATAAATTACCACAAAGTATGACTATTTTCTTATAATAAAATTATGTGAATATAAGTAGTACTTTTAATTATAATAAATTGTCATATACTAAGTAAATGAAGTGTTCTGAGAAACTATTTTCATATGCAATTGTGAAGGTGCTCTTCATTTCACCCTCTAGTGGCGTGATGCCAGAACTGCACTATCCCATTTAGTTATTTCAAAGCAGCCTCTACTTTCTTTAACATTTGTTTTATACCACAATGTTAAATGTTCCTAAATTCATACATAGCAGTTTTTAGTTTATACTAAAATACTATGCTTACAGTCATAGAAATAAATGGATTTATTTTATTGTCTTTATGATATTAATAGATTTAACAGGTTAAGGACTCAAGTAATGAATTGTTCCGTCCACTTCCTCTTTTCTACTTATATATTTTGTCGAGTGTTTTACAAGTACAAAATATGCTCTAAGGAAGTAATTTACATTATTCTGAATATTCCTATTTTTAAGTCAATTTTAAAATCATGATAAAGTGGTAAAAGATTATAAACTTGTCAAAAGAACGCCAGGTCATGCATTTTACTAATCTTAACTGGAAATTTAAAATATATTTTAGTTTTCTACAAAATAGCTAAAGAATTAGAAACTTGCTTTTTGGGGTTTTTTTGTTCCAAAGTTCTATCCTTTATGCTAATATGATACAGGGTATTTTTTATTACATTTATTGGAATGACATTGGTCAATAGGGTTATATAGGTGTCAAGTGTACATTTATATGGTACATGATCTGTACATCACATCATGTGCCCCCCCAAAGTCAAATTGTCTTCCATCCCCATATATTTGGCCTCTTTCCCCCTTTACTACTGCCCTGCAACCCCTTCCCTCTGGTAACCACCATACTGCTGTTTGTGTCTATGAGTTTAAGTTTTATATTCCACATATGAGTAAAATCATATGGTTCTTAGCTTTTTCTGACTGCCTTATTTCACTTAGCATAATATTCTCAAGGTCCATCTACGTTGTCACAAATGGCAGTATTTCATATTTCCTATGGATGAGTAGTATTCCATAGTATATATATGTACCATGTCTTCTTTATCCTATCCTCTATCAAAGGACACTTTGGTTGTATCCATGTCCTGGCTACTGTAAGTAATATTGCAGTGAACATGGTGCATATATCATGGCAAATGAATGTTTTCGAGTCTCTCAAGTAGATACCCAGAAGAGGGATTGCTGGGTCATTTAATAACTCTATTCTTAATTTTGGGGGGAAGTGCCATACTGGTTTCTGTAGTGGTTGTACCAGTTTACATTTTCACTAGCAGTGACGGAAGGTTCATTTTTCTTCACAAATTTGCTTTTATTACCTGTCTTGAGATAATAGCCATTCTAACAGGTGTGAGGTGGTATCTCATTGTGGTTTTCATTTGAAGCACTTCCCTAATAGCTAGTCTAGTGAAGCTGAACATCATTTTATGTATCTGTTGACCATTTGTATGTCTTCTTGGGAGAGGTGTCTATTCATGTGCTCTGCTAATTTTTATTTTAAAAATTATTATTTATTTATTTTTAGAGAGATGTGAAGGGACCTGGCCTATAATCTGGGCAGGTGCCATGACTAAGAATCGAACTGGCAACCTTTTGGTTCACAGGCCGGTGCTCAAGTGGCAAAGCCACACCAGTCAGGGATACCTCTGCCCAATTTTTAATTGGATTGTTTGTTTGGTGTTAAGTGCATTAGTTACTTACATATTTTGGATATTAACCCCTGTCAGAGCTGTTTTGTGCAAACATCATCTCCCATTCATTTGGTTGCCTTTTATTTTATTGTTCATTTCTATTGCTATGGAGAAGCTGATATAATCCCATTTGTTTATTTTTTGTCTTTACTTCTCTAGCTTTTCAGGTCAAATTCATAAAATGTTCTCTAAAACCAAGGTCTATAAGTTTAGTACCTATGTTTTCTTCTATGTAATTTATTGTCTTAGATTTTTAATTTAGGTCTTTGATCCATTTAAAATTAATTTTTGTAAATAAGGACAAACTGTAATCTAGTTTCATTCATTTACCTGTTTTCCCAGGCTTTCCAGTTTTCCCAGGACTGTGTGTGGAAGAGGTTTTCTTTTCTCCATTGTTTGCTTTTGGCTCCTTTGTCAAAAATTATTTGCTCATATATGTGTGGTTTCATTTCTGGGTTCTATTGACTTCTGTTCCATTGGTCTGTGTGTCTTGTTTTCTGCAAATACTATGCTGTTTTGGTTACCATAGCAGAGTATACCATATACTAGAGTATAATTTGAAGTCAGCTAGTGCAATATCTTTGGCTTCATTCTCTTTTTCTGAGGATTACTTTGGCTATTCATGGTCTTTTTATGGTCCATAGAAATCTAATGGTTTTTTTGTTCTATTTCTTTAAAAAAATGACATTGAGATTTTGATGGGGATTGAATTAAATCTGTATATTGCTTTGGATAATATGGTCATTTTAACTATGTTAATTCTTGCCATCCATAAATTTGGAGTATCTTTCCATTTCATTGTTTCTTTTTCAATCTCTTAATAATGCTTGTAGTTCTTAGTATATAGGTCCTTCACATCCTTGGTTAAGTTTATTCCTGTATATTTTATTCTTTCGGTTGCAATTGCAAAGAGAATTGTTTTTTTTTTTTAATTTCTTTTTCTGAGGTTTCATTGTTAGTATTTAAGGAAGTGGTGGATTTTTGTAACTTTTTTTTACCATACTATGAAGTAAGCGAAGGTGTGATAGTCTCACTAGATTTACATGGATCTCCCACAATGGCAGTGAATATTTCTAAAGGGTGACAGTTTGCAAACAACCACCCAAGTAACTCTTCATTAAGATTCATTAAAGAGAAAATCAGTCTGTGTCAACCTTTTATTTTGCAAGTAAGACACTTTTTCCCCCAGTAATTTTGCAGAATTCAGAGTTCATACATTATTTGATAGCATCATTGATAACATTTCCAGGTTATATTATATTACACATGTTTTTAATTGTCCCAATAACACTGAAGTTTGCCCCGCCTTTACTTATCACACGATAAGGGGTAGGTTTGAATTCTTGTAATTTTCTCATGTCATGATTCTCATTTACTACTCTGATTGAAGGGGAATTATATATTGCTTACATGAAGTATATGTACCACATTGATGATAGTACTTAGGAGCTACGTAAATTTCTTTCTGGAGAAAATTTAATCACATAGAAGACTGTGTACTATACCAGCTTATTTATGTGCTCTTGGCACAGAATCAAGATATGACCAAGAAAAGTAGGCAGTTGTGGAAATAAACTAGAGTTTCATTCATTTGAATGAATGTCTTATCAGTCAAAACAGATAAGACCTTTGCCCTAAGAATCTTCTAGTCTTCTAAAAAGATCTAAAATAAATAATAATGTAAATAAGTATGATTACAAATATCTACAGTAAATGAAATTGAAGGATATAATGAAGGTCAGGAGTATACAATTTAGATTTGGGCAAGTAGCTAAGACTTTGCTGAAGAAATATATTTAAACTTAAACCTGAAAGATAATTAAGAGCCAGATAAAAATGGGAAAGAAGCTGTCCAGGCAGCAGAATTGTCAGCCTAAAAGCTCTAATGTGGAAAATAGCTAAAAAGTGAATTCCTGAGTTACATTTATAATTTTTCCTTACACTAAAAAGCTATTCTTATGTTCTTTTTATTTTCTTTTTGGGTTTTTGGTGTATGTATACTCCTATACTATTGTACCAATTATATATAATATCTGAGTAAATTGGATACCTAGGTATATGAAAATTATGATTAGTATATCCACACACATAGATATATACTGATTCTATTTATATATGTGTGTGTGTATATACATATATATACACACACACGCAGTAGGCATAGCTAACTTTACTGATAAGAGGAGTTCATTCAATTTGTATTCCTTAAGAAAACAATGAGTTCTACTGACCTGTTGTCATGTATCATATTTAAAAGGATCTCAGCAGTAAGACTACTCTTAGAGGTCTCTTAGAGAGCATTACTCAGGACTTCTTGTCTTTGTTGGTGGTTTTTGTCTGTTATTTACTTTTATTTTTGACTCTATTCACTAGAGGAAACTAATCATTCAGTAGAATGTAAAGAAATGCCCAACCCTCTGTTACCTCACTATAGTAATGGCCTCAGCAACAGTTTTTTAGTCCACAAACTTGAACTATATAAGGCTAGATACATTTCCAAGAAGGCAAACCACCGTCCCTGAATCTTAGGGGTAGCACACTCAAAATTTCATAGAAAGAGATGATTGCTTAATGACTGTCCCATTACTTTTCACCTCAAGGAGGGAGGGAGGGTGGGAGGGAAGGTCAAAATGCAAACCAGAGCTAGTTATCTGAAGTTTTTTACACATTAAGCAAAAACTCTCTAAGTAAGGGTAAGACCTGTGCCCTGGCCCTATTTTCATTTGTTATTACAGCTTAATTTTTAATGATGTCCACTTGACTTTCAAAAGCATCCCAGTTTAAGGTAATGAATTAGATTGTTACTCTCCCTAAGACAGTAGTGAGTCAAAGGATAACCTGCCAACAGCAGCAGGCTATACTAAATTCTCCAAACTATTATTAGAAGTTTCCTGGTGCCAGTCAGTATCATTAGCTGCAAACCATGGAAACTCTCTGTAGAAGACGTGAGCAAAACATGAATTGCTTGGAGATTCGTGAAGAGAAAATTGAAGAGGCAGTCCCAGAGCACAGAAAGTAGACCTGTTCCTGGAGGCTAGGTAACAGAAACTAATGAGTAGTCTTGTTAGGATGCTACAAATTGGTATTTTTTGCCTCAGAGTTTTATTGTTTGCAGCACTCTGCTAAAGTTCCTAGGACAGGGCCTGTTTCATCTTGGATCATGTGTCCTTCATGGCAAGGGAAGGTCAGTGCATTCTCATTGGCATTTCTGCTAGGTCATCTACATGGAAGAAAGTGAGACTGCTGTGAAATAAAAGGAAAAGATGCTGGGAAGGAAAACCACAAATGTCCACATGTACCACCCAGCAGTGTTGAGGAATCATCTCAGGAGGTGTTTCAACACTGAGAAACCCTTTTTTACAGCCTGGAATTCAGTCTTAAGACTGATGAAGGTATTTGTACCATTATTTTTAACCAGTTGCTTAACATTTTTCCATCAGTTTGCTTTTGCAAAATCTTTTCTCAGGTCAAAGAAAAGATTCATGTAACAAACAAAAGCTATTGTCAGATAAACAAGTTCATCACTTTTTAATTGATCCAAAACTAAGTTTGTATTTTGATTTATGAATGTACTGACTCAGGAGCCCAATGAAAATATTTCTACAGTGTTGAAGATCTATACTTCTCTATCTCAATCTGGCATTTAATATCCTCCACAACCAAACCCAATCTTATTTTTACTGTTCTATCACACATTTCAAACGTTCGGGAAATATATCTACTTGCCAATTCCAAACATGCACAGCATTTGCTTGATCTTTTGTCTTTCTTCAAACCACCCTTCTCATTATATTCAGCTTTGACATATCCTTCACTAGGCAGCCGAACTTATACTTACTGTAAACAATTTTACTTATTAGTTCATATCAGAGATATTTATCTTTTTATAACTCTACCTGGCAATTGCACTGTCTTGCATAAATTAAGTTTCATGTGAAATGTCTTATGCATTCCACAATATTGTAAACTTCTTAAAAAGCCAAAATTACTTCTGATAACATTTTTACTCTATAGCAGTGTGCCTTGATATTTGCTGATTAAAGACTAGTCTTGGTTTCAAGTAGCAATAATCGACATCTACAGATAAATCTAAATAACTTCTCTGCTCTCTAATTTTAAAATATATATATATACAAAATAACTTTTCTACCATATTTAATAGTTTATTTAAGAAAGTACCCATGCCTTTTAACTATTGTTGGGATCCTAGCCAGTTAGGTCAATTAGCTCATTATCTCTTTACAGATTCAGAATGAGTGGATTCCTCTTGCATGACTCTAGTTGATGTAATTCAATGTCCTCTAAAGACCTGAAAATCAAAGTGAGGGTAATTTATAAAATTATTGGTCCTGTGAGTCATGCATTTGAATTATTCAATTAATTTCAATGTTTGCATTGTACACAATGCAAAAGAATGCATTCCTTTTGTTCCTCTATATTAGACAAGCTCTGTGTACTGCTCCTAAATGTCCTAGAGTATACAGTTGCTGACAAATCAACAAGCTTTTGGCTGGTTTTATATAAATCTCTGAAGGAGCTTGGGAAAAATCCAAAAGCAACATATAATTATCTTATTTAAAAACATCTATTTTTGCCCAAAATTTATTTGTATATCTACTCATGGTATCTTCACATTCTAGAAATTTTTGCTAAAAGATGTTACTGTAATTGATATTTACAGAATCCTTTCTGTCACTTGTAATTCAGTTGTCCGGGCCTGAAACTATTTTATTCTATATACACACACATAGCTCAAAGACTTAATTAAGCTGACTTCTTTTTTAATATAGCTCACAACTTGTCCTCTGCTCTTAACTGGTGATTCTAAACCTTACTGTAGTAACTTTAAAATGATATTGAGAATCTATCATTTCTTTGCTACTAGTGTTTGTTCATACGATGTTATTCCCATGCTTTCAAGAAGTTTTCAGTTGAAGTTTTGAAGTTTGTATTTTTTCTGTCTAAATTAAGATCTACAGAATCTTTGAAGCTTTACACACTTATTTGAACATCTGGTCTCAGCAATCACTTCACATAAGTATGGTTCTTTGTGATTTGACGGGTACACATGAAACTGTTTGAAGTTGTGGCATTGTCACATCAGGAGTGCTCCCAGTTCTCTAATTTTAAGTGACAATGTAGTTATCAGAAAGCATAGTGTTCATGGAGTCTTCTATAAAAGTAAACACATGTGCTTTAAAACTCCAAGGCAGTGTAATATACAGAAATGTGGCCAGGATCACATTGTAAACACTCCACTATTTATTAAGTGTAAATATCAACATACCATATTATGGAAAGCTCCTACATCCACAAAAGTGCTACATATTTTGTGTTTATTTTATTTTCATAGCAACTTTTTAGATACAATGTCTTGCTTTTAAGGGAAAACACATTATAATGTCAAAAGTAAATATGACTCTCTAAATATGACAGCATTTTTTACTAACTCACCTAAATGGTATCCAAATAGCATTTCATTAAATGTCCCTGCACATATCTGTGCCCAAGCATGGGTGTCCACAGTATTTATTGGGGTATCATTATAGGCATTATAGGCATTATAGGCATTGAATCATTGTCCACATAATTGAACTTGGGCTGTAGATTCTTCTCCTTCCTAGGGGTCAGGACCCAATACTCTAATCACGCAGTTGGTCTTTGGGCCTATATAGTCACTCTTCAGGGTCATCTTTCTAGCTTATACAACACAGGGGCTGAATGAACATAAGTTATCAGAGCTCATCATGTAAACAAAGACATTCCTCTCACTCAGGAAATTCCAAGGATTTAGGGACTACCATCTAGGAACCAGGGACCAATGCCTTATTATGTAACCACCCCAGTCAAAAATCACTATTATCTCTTGCCTGGACTATTGCTACCTAAACTGTTATTCCTTTTATTTTACTTTTTCACAAACCATTCTCCACATATCAGCTAGAGTGTCCCTTTCAAACTTTCAATTCAATCATGTAATTTGTTTGCCCTCAAACTTCTAGTGGCTGCTCAGTTTACCCAGAGTATAATCCAAGGTTGTACTCTGGTAAATGAGGTCTCATATGTCTTGGTCCATGGCCACCTATCTGACCTCATTTCCTCTCAATCTCCTCCTCCTTCATTCTTTTCCAGCCATTACAATTTCCTACCTACTTTTCAAATTTACTGTATAGTCTTATGATAACAAAGTGTTACAGTTATTCCCATGGCCTTCTTCCTTACTTCATCTTTAGCATATTTCTCACCTTTGGCATAGTTGCACTCATTTGCATGTTGCTCAGTAAAACTCCATTGGGTAATTCAGTGCTTCAACTGTGATTATAAAGTGTAACAAATTAAAATAATTTAAAATTTTAGACTCAAATGTTTTAATAAGTGGACTTATGGGATATTTTGGCTTTCCAACTGAGACATCTATTATTTTCTTTGACACTATTGAATGTGTCAAATTAAGAAAAAAACAGTCTGAAAATATCTTATCAATTAATTAATATTTTAATGACTAAGAACTCACTTATTGACTACAATAGTGATTTATTAAATATAGTTAGTAATTCATCTTTGAAATAAAGTTGTTCCACTCTTCCTTATTCCAACTTCTGGATTGTAATTACCCTCTAGTGTCATGGGAAGGTGAAGTAAAACATTTAAAATGAGGGTTGGCAAACTTTTTCTGTAAAGGTACATATAGTGATCTGGCTAACATAGCTCAGTGGATTGAGCACAGGCTGCAAACCAAAGGGTTTCCAGTTTGAATCCCAGTCAGGGCACATGCCT
>PVKM010028927.1:0-18020 GCA_004027735.1 Carollia perspicillata
GTCCATTCAGGTCCTCTGCCAATTTTTCGATTGGATTATTTGGCTTTTTTATAAATCTTTTATTTATCTTTAGAGGGGAAGGGCAGGAGAGAGGGAGAGAAATATCAATGTATGGTTGCCTCTCATGAGTCCCCTGCTGGGAACTGGCCTGCAACCCAGGCATATGCCCTGACTGGGAATCAAACCGCGATTATTTGGTTCGCAGGCCCGCGCTCAATCCACTGAGCTACACCAGCCAGGACTGGCTTTTTTTTTTTTAATGTTGAGTTAGCCCTATCTCTTTAAGATGTTGCCCAAAAAGTCTGTGACTTTCTGTGCAGATCAAATTAATCTACCTTCCTTCCCTAGCCTCAGTCCTTATCATTTCTTTCTCCCAGATTCTACCAAGTCCCTAAGAGTTCCCTCAAGACCCAGCAGGTGGAGAACAACCTCCTGGAGGAACTCAGAACCTCCTTGAGCTCTAAGGCTCTCTGTTCCATCCTCCACAGCATATGCAACATGATGGTGCTCAGTCCCACCTCAGTGAGAGCTGCCACACCCCTCCCTGGCACACAGGGCCATCTCCCACATTGTACTGCAGGACATTGTCATCTATAATAAGAAATATATATATTCCTTAAGCGATCAGGGGCACAGAGCTTTCAGGTTGGTAAATACGTGGAGATTTGGAGAAGAGCGGTGCCCTCAGATAAGGCACGGAGCTCTGTGCCCCTTCCCCATGCTTTGCTCTATGCGTGTCTTCCATCTGTTCCTGAGTCATATGTTTTTATAATAAACTAGTCATCAAGTAAGTAAACTTCTGAGGCCACTCAAGCCAACTAATCCGACCCAAGAAGGAACCTCCAACCTGTAGGCAGAAGCAACCCGATGGACTTTCGACTGGCCTCTGAAGTGGGCTATGGGAGGGTTGGCAGTCTCGTAGGACTGAACCCTTAACCTGTGGGATCTGATGCCATCTTAAGGTCAATAGTGTCAGAATTGAGTTCATTGCTTGGTGGTGTGAGAACCCTACCCTCCCAACCTTATCCCACTCGAATTGGGTGTCAGAACTTGTAGTCAAAACTGTAAATGCAGAAAAACAAAAAGAGCCTAGTCACCTCATCCCTCCTCTCAGTAGTTTACATGGGAATCTGCTTTTTATTTCCTCTCAAACTTCAGCTTTCAAATGTGTTGCCTCCAGAAATCACTGACCTGCCTCCAAGTGCACAAGTCCATCAGCCCTGGGAGTCAGTCGTTTGCCCCAGACTAAAAAGAACTTGTATTTCTAGCCTGTCTAAAAGGTCCCCACTTCTATCGTTTCAATCACAGAGCCCTCATGTGACATAGAATGTGGTACCTCTACACGGAAAACTTTTCTAAAAACACAGAGACCAAAACGGATTCAATCCAGGAGAACTAATCCCCCAAAATCAAAATTTTCCACAGGGGAGTGATGATAAACAGATGTCTCTCATCTTGACAAATGAAAGGTCACTCAGAAACAGTGCAGAGTAATTATTAAATAACTTCCCCCATTTGTTCGGGATCAGTAGCGGCCTCATTACCTGGATCCAAAGACAATATCTCTAAGTCCTGGGCATGGATCCAAAAAGGTCATTAATAGCAGGAGAGTCCCAAATTTGCAGGAGAAGAAAGACCAGTTCTAATTAAGGAACCAATGTATTCCAGACCAGCCCTTTACATCAACAGTTTGCATGGTAATAACAATTTGTATTTCTCAGGTGCCCAATTTTACAGCCCCTTGACAAACAATGACCAGCCTAACCAAGCCTTTCCTCAGCAAACTGGATGGGACTCTGTATATTGCATGCAGAGTATCAAGCCAACTGGAGGGTGATTCTCTTATTGTCACTTCTCATGGCTTCGGATCAGAAGCCAAGGACTGGGTACAGAGGCCCAAATTCATGGCTCTTTGCCTAGACAATAGGACTTTAGGAAAAGCCATGAGTAAGTGCATCACTTCATGGCAAAGTATTATGCTTAGTCCCTACCTGGGTTCTCCAGGTGGCCACATTGAGAACAAGTGTACTCTGAAGCTTGGCATTAGGAGGGCAAACCCCTTTCATCAACGGCTTTAAGTTAACCAGGCATCTTTGAAATGCTTCTTCTAGCTGGTGTTCCTGACTTCCAAGTAGGAGCCCCTCAGGTTCTAAAGTGAGATTAGATTTTACTAGCTATCAGAGGAGAGCTGGACCAGTGTTAGGGATCTTGGGTTCTCCAAGATAGAAATCGAGAGGAAACCCCAGAGAAATTTCTAGAGAGATTTTATTAAGCTTGTGCTCGAACACAGGGAGGCAGCACAGAGGAAAGGAAGGTCCTCTGAACTGTCTCCAGGGCTGGCTCTGCTTGGCTGCTTTTATGAGCTGGGGACAAAGAGGGCTTGCATAAAAAGTTGAGCTTTTTGAAAAAGGAGGCTTGCAGAATTTTTTATTTCAAGGTCGGGTGACTTCCTTTTCTAGCTGCAGATGTGCTGTGGGGGCAAGATGGCAGACTGCTCATTGCTACCACCCTAACAAAGTGGTACAGTGTTCACACCTTAAAGAACTGCACGCACAGGTCAGTAGTTGAAGCACAGTTAGAAGGGAAATAAAATCAGCTACCTCTGCATTTTTCTCATAGGGAGTGGAGGGATGGTGACATTTTGGGGAGCCCAGTGTTCATTCTGGCCATCATGTGTCCTTAGGATTCTGGGCCCAAGTCCCTCTGCTGTCTCAGAAGCACAGCAGTCTCCCCTTCCACCGCAGTTCCCTGCCTTCCTCCTCCGCCTCCAGCCCAAAAGTAGGATATAGCACAGCAGTAAAATGTTCAGGCTGCAGGCAGAGCCAGTATAAAACTGGAGCTCCCACTTATCAGCTGGGAGGACTTAGGCTAAGCTCTAAGCCTCAGCGCCTCACCTACAAATAGGTATAATAATTTGTGCTCCTAATAAGGATTCTATTGAGAATGAAAGGGGGTACCCTTAACTATTATTCAATACAACAGGTATACATCAGAATGATCTGGACAAACCGTGATGCATGGTTACCCTACTGAGAAAGGTTACTATAAAGATCAAATGAAGAATATATGTAAAATGCTTATATAATGCTTGAGACATAACAACTCTCAGAAGTCATCATTATTTCACCTTCCCGAACCCCCGGACTGCCAAAAGGTAAAGAGTGGCCCAAGTGGATAGAGAACTCTTCCATTTCCTTGAATCCACCCATCTCCAGTAGGCCTGTTACTGTCCTCACTCTAAACCCAGGGGTGCCGGCAGCACTCAGGGTAGTTTCTATATGTGTGCACACAGACTCTCATAAAGGAGAACTGTTTGAGGTCAAGGGCTGTCCTTGGAAAATGGGCTGAAGCCCCACCCCCAGTAAATTGGAAAGATCATCACACAGCCATCTCAAGGTAACTACAGTGAACGGATCTGATTCATCAAATTAAGTCCTGAAAACCCGGTTTCCACCTCACTCAGCCCCATGTTCAGGGGGCACCAGGCTACACCCAGGGTGGCCCCCAAATGTGTCTGATTATTTCAACAATTTCTGGCCTGGTTGATTTCTTCCCCCATTACTCTCTCTAGTACTGGCAATGCAAACAATAAATAATTTTTATCAAATTTTGGGGGGTGACATTGATTAATACAATTACATTAAGAGGTGTACAATTCTATAATACACTGCCTGCATATTGTATTATGTGTTCACCACCCCCAGTCAAATATTCTCCCATCACCATTTATCGCCCCCCCATTACCCTCTTCTACCTCCCCCACTCCTCTTTCCCTCTGGTAATCACCATATTGTTGTCTGTGTCTATGACTATAAATAATTTAATAACCCAGGTTGAGTAGAATCTGGTTCCAAAACAAAGTGTTTTAATTCTCCAGTGTGCCTACTTTCATCATTACTGTAATTCCATTTCCCTTCACTTGACTGGGCCTTTTGCTGCTTTTTAGGCTTCTCATATGTCTCCCCAAGTTTTCCCCATGGGCTCTAACAGCTGCATTATAACATGGCTGGGCAGCCAGCATGACATCACTCACTGCTCAAGTCCAGGCAGCAGCAACATGGAAGCTTGTACTCATTACCCTCACAGTCTGCCCTCTGTCTTGATGGCAATGGAAATCTGTCTGTGTGGCTGCAGGCAAGGCATCTGGGCCCTTGCTTTGCCCCTGTGTTCTTCTCTTTCTCTTTCCCTGACTCCCTGTCAACTCTGGCTAGAGGAAAGGCTTGGGGGCAGGGGCAGGGATGACACGAGAGGTGGCAGGGGAAGAGCCTGTACCCCCTCCACCAAGTAGAATTGGGTCTCATTCCTCATCATACTTCCCTCTTGGCTTTGAAGGAAAGATCTTCCTATCTCCAAACCCCCAGAGAGATTAGAGTTTGCTACCTTTCCAGGGAGAACCAGAACAACAACAAGCTCTGGCCAAGAAAAATCTCCCTACAGGTCCTGCTGCCTCCTTGCCCCACCCGCAATCCAAGTGGTCTCCTTCAGAGCAGGAGCAGGAGCAGGAAAAGGAGCAGCAACAGGAGCAGCCCAGCAGCCTGAATGCGCTGATGTGAGAGTCTGGTGCCCTTGCCTGAAGTCAGGGGACCAGGGAGCAGCAGCTGTAGGGGAGGAGCAGGGGTAGTGGAAACGCACCAATAGAGCTTCGTTTAAATACAGAGCAGGGAAACATTGTGCTCTGTTGATTACATTTTTTTTTCCTGAATGTTGTGACATTTGCAGGAAGGCTAATTTATTCAAGCATGGAAATCTTTAAAAACTTAATTAAGTTATTTCTGTGATTTTCCATGCCTTATTGTTTCAAGTTCACATTTACTTTCATCCTTGTTAATAAATTTTTTTTAAAGTAGGGAAGGAGTGGGAAGGGAAGTAAATGAGAAAAATGATCTCAGAACCTCCCAGGACTATTGTTGAACCTCCCAGGCCTCCTGTAAGAGGCCTCAGAAAACAGGGCATAAAGGGTAAAAAGGAGAAAGAAATATGTCCTTCCATGACAGGATCCAAGTCAGAGCCCCATCTCCATGAAGAATGGTTCAGGATTAATGAAAAAATTTTGCCCGATCCTCCAGGTACTGTGACATCTGTAGCAAATTTAGGCAAGTGTAAACCTGAGTATGATTTTAATATAAATGACTACTGATGGCATAACGTTTGATGGCCTTCCCCCAAAGCAAAACTGATACTGCCCTTTGTAGGGTATCATGAGGTGACAGGGTGGAAGAGTTAAAGAGGCAAGATAGGAATTCATATAGCCAGGCCCAATTCTTAGAGGCCAGTTCTGAGAGAGGGATGGCTTCCCAGACTGTTGTGCTGCTTAGAAATAAGATCTTAGGCCTTATCAAAGGCCCAGTTTTCTCCAGCACGGGCCCCAACTCCATTCATGTTGTGTTCACTCTGTTCTTTTGCAGAGAGTACCAACGATGTTTCCACACCCTCACTTAATTATAGATTGGCTAATGGTCCTCCCTGAGTCACTAGTTTGTGGGTGACTACGACGCTGGGACAGGGATGAGACTCAGCAAACAGCACAGTCAGTCAAAAAACACAGAAGTGAAAATTCCAATTAGAAATCCATGCTGTCAGGAAGGACATGGAGAAGCTATTCTGTAATTAACATTACTTTATACAAATATACAAATAACAGGACTCTATGGTTAAGTTGGTTCCCTGTCGGTTCCCACAAGGGGATAAGTGCCTTCCTTGGTGTGTTGACTGGAAGATGGGTGGGAAGGAAGGAGGCCTTGCATTTCACGTTAGGACCAGTATGGTTGGGGCAGTCACACCCCCCAGCTGCTCCTACAGAAAGGCAGGTATGATTTAAGGGGCTGCCTAAATGATAAAGGACAGATGATTTGATGAGTGAACTTAGTTAAAGAGAAGTGAAAAAATAGTTGAAAGAGGGAAGCAGAAAAGACAGGATTCATGGTCTGGTCAGAAGCTTCCAAAGTAGATGAAGAGGCCATGGAGGGTGTGGGTAGGATGGGCATAGGGAGAGAGAAAGAGGTTTTCCCCCAGAATGAACAAAGAAGCCAGCTGGGATCAGCCTGTGTCCAGGTGTGCTCACTGCCTTCCTCCCTGGGTTTACTGGCTTAGAACCCTTCCTGCAGGTGATCCCAACTCCGAGAAGATGGGAACCGGGACTCTCAATGGGGGTCTCCTTGAGTTTCCTTTTGTGCTGCTTTAGCCTGAATCTCAAAACTGCATCACAGAGGAAATATCGTCCCTGCCTTCCTGTGCTCGTTCTGGGGGAAGACCTCCTTCTCTTGCTCTTTCCCCACCCCCCTCTGTGGCCTCTTCGCCTACTTCGGAAGCCTCTGACCAGCCTGTGGATCCTGTCTTCTCTGCTTCCTTCTTTCAACTGTTTTTTTTCCCTTCTCTATAAATAAGTTCATTTATTAAGAAGAAAACCTTCAGGTTGTATACCAGATCCTATGCATCCTGCTCCCACCCCTAAACAAACTCTCTTTGTCTAAGACATCAGACTCCTTCCCGTCCTGAGACCACCACCCAGGTCATCTGTATTCTGATGGCATTTGCACATATTATTTTTAAGTCATTAGTCTCTGTCTGATATTGTGAGTCAAGGACTTTAATAGGAGAAATTTATGGCTTGTCTCCTCCAATCAACACAATAATTCATGGTTGTGTTGAGTGTGCTACACTAATGGATATTGCTTTCAACTGGGTGTCAGGTTGGTTTTTTTTCCTCCTCAAATTCATTAACTAGTTCCTTCTGTTCTATTAACAAGAGCAGCAGCCATTTCCCTCCACACAGGCTGTCTGCTAACACAGTGGGTCTGCAAGTGTGATCTTTAAGAGGCCTACCTCCAGGTGGTTTGCCAGCCAAGCCAAATGGAAAGTCATATAAAAGTACCTTTCCTTAAAGTACAATCTTCAGAGCAGATTTGAATCTATATTTAAAAGGGCCCCCTGGCTGGCGTAGCTCAGTGGATTGAGCGTGGGCCTGGGAGCCAAAAGAATGTGGTTCGATTCCCAGTCAGGGCACATGCCTGGGTTGCAAGCCAGTTCCCAGGGGGGGAAGCATGAGAGGCAACTATACATTGATATTTCTCTCCCTCTCTCCTTCCCTTCCTTTCTAAAAATAAATAAATAAAAATCTTTAAAAAAATAAAAAATAAAAAGGCCCCAAATGAACATTTTCAAAACTGTAAACACAGTAATGGTTATTTACCTAGGCAAAGATCTCCCTGGACTATTAGAAGGTTTTTACAGTAACAAGTGAATACAGTGAGATAGCTGAATCCTGAGCCCTTCTACTGCTGAGGTCTGAGATGGTTGGGGAGTCCTTTGTGTGAAGGTCATTGAAGCATCCACCTTAAGTAAGGCAACCAAAATGTCAGGGTTCAGAGAGAAATGTCTCCAGCTGTCAGTCCATCCATCTCATTCTGATATCAGTAGCAGACAAAGAAGTAAAATAAAATAAAATAAAGAATCAATGAAGGTAGAAGAGACATTTATCAACTGGTTCTGTAGAAACAAAAACCTGGAAGTCTGAGGCCATCTGTCCACCTCTGTTCCCTGAGCAGGCTTCTCCTGCTCTTGTTAGCACCAACACAAAGCCTGGGCCCTGTGTTAAATGGCACAGCACTCTATACACAGTAACAACAGTCATCCACACCCTGATTTTTCAGAGCTTCCCACCTAAAGGGAAGAGGCTCAGAGCAAACCTTTGTGAGAGAAGAGGAAAAGGGCAACATCCAAATAAAGGATCCCTGGGCACATTAACCATTGGTTGAATTTCTACCATGGCAACAAGAAAATGGAAGTGGAGACCACTCCTCAAGTCTGCTGGAACCCTAGTTCTCTGCAGTGCCCCTTCTGCTAATGTTTTCTGTGTGCATACATGCTGTTCTGTAAGTCAATGAAAACTGAGGTATGATGTCTGGGGAGAACAGTTAGAGTTCTGGTGATATAGAAAAATGACTTAAACCCAGTAGGCCTTAGCACAGGGTCCCCCTTCCCCCAGTTCAAACGGCAAGGCCAGAGCACAGGGTCCCCCTCCCCTAGTGTAAACGGCAAGGCCAGCCAGCGAGCCAGCCAGGAGATAAAGTTCTAATGGTCCAGCCCTCGTCAGTCAAAACATAGAGTGCTGACTAACCAAATAAGAAATCTTAATCAACCCCTGCATTCCTCTGCATTCCGCTTCTGTATCTCGCTTCTGCCATGTAGCCCGGAAGAGATAGAGTATATAAGCCCTGTAACCCCTTTGTTCAGGGCCCAGAATTTGGAGTTGGACTCCTCTGGGACCACACGTGAATAAAGGATCACGCCCTTAACCCCTCCGGTGTCTGGTCGTTTCCATTTCCTGTAGCACTGGCATAGTCCAGACCATTCAACAGCCTTTTATGTGTTTTGTTTCTGGGCTGGCCTGTGAGCCAGCCTTCTACTAGCGTACTCTTCCTTCTTCTATGTCCCATCTTGTTCCAGGAATGACTGATCCCCAAGCACTGTCCACTTTTTCCACCAGAACAAAACTGTTGTTCTTTCCCCTGCAACACCTGAATGTGAGTCTAATCTTATGCACCCTCTTGATTTTACCTCCTCATTTTCCCCATCTGTCTACAACAGTGGTTCTCAAACTTTGGCGTGCATCAAATACACACAATATGTTGGACTGGGTGATGGAGTTTCTAGTTCAGAGGGTCTGATGTGGAGCCTGAAATCTGCATGTTTAATGAGTTCTCAGGTAATGCCGGTGCTGACAGTCCAGGGGCCATGCCTTGAGAACCATCATTCTGCATCTGTGGGTCTGACTTACTCCTCTCCAGGCAGCCTGGAGCACAAAGGAAGTGGGACTCTTTTATACTGGGTGCGTCTCACCCATGGGTTGCTGTCCCCAGTGGCAGCACCCCCTCATCCTCTAGTCACAGAAACCAGTGGGGCTCACCTTTCCCTTTCCCCTGACTTTGCTGCAGCCCAGCCTCTGCTGCTTCACAGTCTGGCCACCCCGAAGCTTCTCTCTCCATACACACATGTGGCTTTTTGCCATTTGCTTTTCTCTCACTCCCTGTGTTTCTTCACATCCATCTCTTTCTGCCAGATTCTCACATCCAGGCTTCCTCTGGCATCCATCCATCATCTTCATCCATCTAACTGTGTAGATATTTACATTTCTAAAGCCCAGTGTGTTTTTATGATTCCTTCTACTTCAGCCAAACAAGGATTTTCCTCTCAAATCTACTCACAGCTAGACTATGAGGAAGGAGAAGGGTGGACACTGTACCGATTCGAGTAACCCCCCTGGAGGCTGTTTATTCATCAAGAACAAAGAGGGATTTCAGCAGGGATGGATAGCTGACAACCAGTACCATGTCTTGGACCACCTGTCCCACTTGGGGATAGTTGAGAAAACAAACAGGCTTTTTGGTTGGGTCCTACAGATCCTTTTTAATCACTTTGAACTGACTTGAAAGCCCCTCCTAGAGGCCTTGTCATAGGTATTTATTTGCAATACTCAAGAACCAAGAGAAAAAAAAATATGTGCATTCTTTCCTGAAGCATAAACCCTTGATCCCTGGGAAGAGAATAACAGTGGATAGTAGGTGAGGCTGTGTAGTCTAGTCTGGGATTGCCTGGTTTGACTCCCAGCTCTGGCCCTGACTAAACCTGATCATGAGCAAACACTACACCTTTCTAAACTTCAATGCCTCTGTCTGCAAAATGGGTGACATGCCTATATTTAACACCTGTGGCTCACACAAGCATCAGTAAATGCTGCTAACATGATTGTCTTCTAGGGTCACCACATCTTGCAGCCTCAGAATCAGGGTACAGAGATTGAGGAAAACCATGAATGAGCCACTTCTACCCAAGACTAATCCCACACTGGACTACCAAACCCTGAGATTTCTGGGTTAAACAATAGCCATTCCCCATTTTGACCTGAGTAGTCAGTCCCACAGCACTTAACTTAAAAGCTTTATGCTTTGTTTTGTTGTCTTGTTTTGTTTTTTTAAATGGAAAGAGAATTCCTATTCTTGTCTGTCCAGTGCTTTTTTCCAGCAAAAGAGCAAGTCAGCACTTGCTTGGTCAGCAGAATGTATGTTGCAGTGGGAGAATTTAAGAGAGTTTGAAGAAGCCCTAATGAGAAGGGAATTTAGGGGTTGGCTGGGCACTAGCTAATTTTCCAGGTTTCCCAGAGATTCCTTAGGGATAAGTTCTTCTCTTTCCTTCTGCAGGTACTCCACTCCCTGCTACCCATAGAATCCATCTGTAGGACAGGCCAGAGGACTCAAGAGAAGTCAGATTCAGGAACAGCAATTCTCTCAGCAACAGCCTCGAGTCTGATAACCGAAAAGTTTCGGCCTTCCCATGGACACTGGGACCATTCCTTTGAGGGCCTAGTTTCTGTGTGTGTGCCTTTCCACAGCAAGGACGGTGTAGGTTATCTCACCAGCCACCCACCCATCACCAAGGTGCTGTCCAGAAATGTCCCACCCAGCACTTGGTTCACCAGCCACAGGAAAGGCATGCCAAGATCTATTGGCCATTTATCACCCCAAGGATGCGCATTCTTATCTCTGCCATGTCACCACTAGTAGTGTGTGGCAAACACCGTAAGAAGCGTGTTGTCTCCTATCAACCAAGGAAGCCAGCTTTCAGAGCGGCTGCAAAGCCTAGCCTTTCAGGCTCCTGGACTGCCAGAGCCCCCTGCCTCCCTCTCCACCTCCAGAAACCTGGAAATCAGGCCCTACCTGGGAGTGGCATAGAAAGAACACAGGCAGCAGACCAGATAGGCTCGATTTAAGATCCAGGTTCTACCGCTCTGATGAATTAGGCAAGTTACTTAATCTCATTGTGAATCCCTATTCTCATGTGGGATGTGGGGATAATGATTCATATGGCACAGAGCTGTTCTGAAGACTGAATGTGCTCTATGAAAGCAATCAGCATGAGTATAGAGTAGACACCAAACGCTTACCCAATAAATTGTGGATCTTGTGATTATTTAAAATAAATTGTGATACTGATAAGTTTTTCTGTCACTGGAGTTGGAAAAGATCAAATTTAGCACCCTAAGTACCTTCAGCTAAAACTGACCTCAGTGTGTTAGAAAGCAACTCAAAAGTTATCTGCTGTTGCTCTTGCTCCCCCAGCTAACCTCCAAGTACATTTGTATTCCTTTGCTACGAGCCAGCCTGTGCATATGGAATACATTTTCCTTGGGTGTCTCGCCATTAGCGTTTTCATTTCTGCTTAGCATCAGAAACTGTGGGCTTTCCAGAGCACTAAGCCTGCCTTTGTGTAGGCTTGCTTTGTTCTCCCATCTCCTGATTGTTCAGGAAACACTCCTGGGCAAAAGCTCGGGGAGGAGGGGCTGTTTATGGCAGTTCAACAGACTCGAGTTTCGGAGAAGGATGAATCAAGCCCCACCCCACACACAGGTCCTCTCTTTCCCTCCCTGCTACCCACCTTGGCTGCCTGGGGCTCAAATTCAGGCTTCTTTCCTTCCCAGGTTTTCTGACTCTGTCCATGTGTGGATTTACTGAGTTTTGCCAATCAACACAAAGAAGTTAGCTGCCATCGTCAATGTTCATGCTGTCAGTAAGCTGAGCATGACTCTGGAAAGATGACCTTCTACTTAAAAGAATGTAATAACTCACAGTGTTGGCAAGTGGCCAGTGAAATGGGCACTGTCACAGTCACTGATTAATGAAAGTGCAAACTGGTATAACATTTCAGGTGGAGGGTAAACGGGGCAATTAGCCAATGTATAACAAGAGCCTTTGAAGTACTAATTCCACTTCTAAGAAAGTGTCCTAAAAAATCATCAGAAATGTAGTCAAAAATTATTGTGATACAAAGATGTTCATTGCAGTAGTGTTTACAATGGTGCAAAATTGCATATAATCTATATAGCCAACAATCGAATTGAATGCTGTGATTACACATGATCTCCTACTTTCTTCTATATCTTTTCTATATTTCCTATGACAAGCATGTATTACATCAGAAAAGAATGACAATCATATAACACAAGTGGTGCTTTCTTCTTCAGGGTTCCTGACCACATTAGGTAAAGCAGGCTTGCTTCCAGAACCATCCTCAAACTTGACCTCTTAGGGAGTGGCAGGGGAAATCCCATCTGGTCCACACTGGCGTGCTTTTACTCCCTGACAACCATTTGACCAAATGGGCCCGAGCCCAGTTGCTGAGTGGAGAGAGCTGGCCTGGCCCTGATCTCCTACAGCCTGCACATCCTGGGAGCTTTTTCTAAGAATTCTGGCAGCAGGCTCACCTTCTCTCTATTAGGTCACTGTGGATTGATTCATCTCACTTCATTCTGGTTTACAATTTGCAGTTCTTGACCCCTACATTCTCCCCTGGTGCCAGAGCCATGTTTCTGCAATACCAACAAACCAATGGCAGCAGGCAGTCGATCCGTTGCAAGCCTGAGTCCTCATGGCCTCCCAGCAGGCTCTTTGCCCTCCCCCTTTCTTTTGTCCCCATCCAGCATGCACATGCACAAGCTGCTTCTTTAAGGAGCCCTATCCAAGATACATAGGAAAAGAAAGGACAGGCTGAGACCTAGCCAAGGAAAATTCAATTCTGTGCAGCGAAGTCTTTATGTCTGGGCAGGCTATAAAACGAATGGTTCCATTTGCAAGAGAGTCCATAGGGTCTGTCTGGTTCTTAAGCCTTACCTTTCAGCATGGGACAGGGAGCTCCAAGGTTCTGGCCCAGGTTACCATGCTGGGTGAACTCAACAAAGCTGAAAACTGGACTTCTGATTTAAGGGACATTGGTAGAATAATATCAGCAGAAGAAATCCCTGGGAGCTAGTTAGAAGTTTATCTATTTGTCAATTGTTGCCATTCATGAAGGACCCCCAAATTATGTCCACTCAGCCTTCAAAGTTTTTGGCCACCTGGTCCCCGACAATCTTATCTACCCAGTTTCTCACTCCTCCTCAGTACGGACCCCTGTTCATGAGATCCACACTCTCCACTCACTTCCCCTGACATCTTTTTCAGTTGGTGCTTTTTCCTCCCCTTCTAGCATGAGTAACAGCAACTAATAAAAGAGAGGGAGGGAGCCTGAATTCTAATCCTGGCTCTCTTCTCCACCAGCTTATAAACTCAGGCCAGACAGCAGCCTCTCTGAGCCTCACTTTACTGCCTGAAAATATACCAGTTGAACTAAAAACGAACCACTTTCCTATTTCTCACATTTCTAGTGCTTCTCATAACCAAATCAGAAACCTTTAAGAGTGAGCCTGGCCATAGCTCTGATGAACATGGGTGCCCTCTATAGTGGTCTTCACAAGATAGAGAAACGTCTACATCTCCTTTGTCTCTTTGCTCAGTGCTTGTGTTTGTTTGTCTTCTTCTCTCTGGGGTACAAAGTACCTTTGGGGCAATGACTGTGTTTCTTCATGACCTCCTATGCCACGTGCAGAACACAGGAAACAGTCAAGGGAGGTTGTTAGTTCTCTGACTAATGCCTACCCTTCAGGAATCATTTAAATTTGGTTTCCCTGCCAGAATTGTCAGGCCTCAGTGGCCTTGGGAAATCACCAAGAAGGAAAATCACTATTTATCCCCAAACCTCTGCAATCTGCACAGGCTGCCACCATCTCCATACATCTGCCCGGCCCTCACATGGCAGCATGAACTGCCCATGGCCATGGTCACTCCTGGAGAAGAGTGGGACTATGCTCCCTGCTAGGATGGACCATTCCAGGGATCATCAGACTCGTTAAAACCCAGAGCCTGTATTCTCCAACATAGATGAGCTAGAGAGGTGCTGGCCCTGGATGTGATATGCATTATATTCTAACAGCTGCAACTGTGTCTCCACTGTGTAATACTGAGGAAGTCCCTTTGACATCTCTGTGTGCCATACTACATTTCTCAGCAATAGACATCATAACACCTACCTTGCAGGGTTACCTGGAAACTTAAATGTCATCAATTATGTGAACATGCTTTCAAAAATGTAAATGTTTTATACTCTTCTTACATTGCTTCATGGGCACTCAGAAGTATCTGGCTTAATATTATCCTTTTTCCGCCCTATAAAACATCTCCTTCCCACAAGACCACTTTCAGGTGAGCTGCAATCAGAAGAAAGAAGCACTTGTCCTGACACACAGTTGGAACTCACAATGTGTTTCCCCACTGGAATGCTGGCAGTGTGGCATTTGGGTGCTGGGGACAGAAGTGGACATATTTAGTACTTTAGCTATGTGTGAGTTAAATAGGTTTTCAAGGACTTCCCTGAACCCCCCACCCCTTACATTTAGCACCTTTTCCATGGGAGAAAAGCATTTCCAATTCACAGTAACTGACTTACAAGCAAATCTCTGGAACCCTGCCCAACTGTAAGTACAGTCTACCTGTGTTAAATCACCTTCAGATGCAGTGTTCTATGCCAGCCTGGTGGGCTAATGACACATTTGCAGATCCCAGCATGTCTGTAACATTACCAATGCAGGTGTGGTCTCCTGCATTCCCCTGCAGGGGAAGGGAGATGTGTAAGAAAAGAAAGCACAGTAACTTCCTTGGCCCTCTTGTCGTGAAGTTGGTAAGCTTCCTGCACGGGATCTCCAGGGGCTGAGAGCTCTTTTCTGGTAAGGAATATCTGAAAAAGACAAATACATTTTAATCATCTCAAGTGAAAGGTAATCTCAGAATAGACACCTGTTTCTCAGCTGGAAACAGAGAAGCAGACCCCCATCCTAAAGGCAGGCTTTAGGAGGCAAGAGGGAGGTTTCAAGAACTCCGAAGGTGGCAATGGATTACCCAGTGACTCTGGGTAAAGCCAAGAGTCTTTAAAGAGGGATTTGCAATGCTTTAGAAAGCTAGCAGGTTCTCCATTCTTCTCCTTGCAGATGCCCCATAGGCCCACAAACCCAGTTTTCTTCTTTTGCAGGGGTAAGACTAAAGATGCAACTTACCTAGTTGTATGCTGCAGACTGCATCGTATCACTCCAAAATTCATATGTCGAAGTTCTAACCCCACAGTAGCTCAGAATGTGACTGTATTTGGAGATTTGGTTCTGTAAAGAGGTAATTAAGATTAAATGAGGTCATTAGGATGGGCACTAATCCAATATGACTGATACCTTTATAAAAAGATGAGATTAGGACACAGATTGGCACAGAGAGAAGACCATGTGAAGACAGAGGGAGACGACGGCTATGTACAAGTTAAGGAGAGCAGCCTCAGAAGAAACCAACCCTGCAGACACCTTGAGCGCAAACTTCTAACATCCAGAACTGTGAGAAAATAAGTTGCTATTCTTTAAACTTCCCAATCTGTGGTACTTTGGTAGGGCCAACCTAGCATATACACTGCAGAACAACACCAGAGGCGAATCAGAAAGAAAATAAGTTGCAGACTCCAGGAACCTGGCCTCCCAGTCAAGATACCAGCCAGGGTGAAAGAGAGGTGGTCAAAACAATTCTGTCTTTGAAACATAAATGGGGCTGCAGAGTTTGCCCCGACCTCACATTCATGCTTCTTTTTCCTCCAACCCCAGTGGGCCTGCCCTGACCTGTCCCACTGGGCTCACTCATCACAGCAAGGGCCTGCATCACTCCTCTCAAGAGCCATCAAACCACAGAGGGCGTCAAGCCAGAGGAATCAGGAAGAGAAGGGAAAAAAGATGGCACCAGGTGGACTGTTGTCAAGGACTCCCTGTCAGATTCCTACATGCTCACCGTCATGTCCTGGCTGTGCACAACACTTGGGTTTTGAGAATTTACCCCATGAGATGCCTCTCTCCCACTCTTCTTAGCCTGCAAGGCAAGCAGGTCCTACTTCTTTAGGGCCACGGAGAGCCTTGCTGAAAAGGGAAGATGTTTGTTTGGTTGTTTCATTAGGGCTATTTTTAGAGCAGTTTTAGATCCATAGCAAAATTTAGGGGAAGTACAGTGATGTCCCATATACTTCCTGTCCCCACATGTGCATAGCTTCTCCCATTTTCAATATCTCCCACTAGAGTAGGACATTTGTTACAATTGAGGTGTTTGTTTTTCGATCCAATTTTCTTCTAGTGGCTGAAACTCCATCAGCTTTTTCCCTTCCTTCACTTGTCCACTGACCTCTGTCCTTAGTTTACAGTGTTTTCTATTAAATACATTTCTCCACCAGTCACAGGTTTTTACAAGAAAACAAAAAGGTTTTCTCAAAGTATTATAAGCTAAGAAAATCTAATCATAGCACCATTTTTAGAATACCTGTGAGTCAACCAGTGTACTGGCTGGTCATTTTACTCACATGACTCCTAAGCCTCACAGTCATCCTTCCTGGTGGGAAGACAGCTCCCTTCTTAAACTGAGGCGCAGCCAGGGGAGGCAGCTGATTGGGGGCGGAGTCAGGACAGAAAGCCAGCATCATCAGACTCATCTGCTTTGCGCTTTCCACTCTGCCATTCTGATGAGAATATACCTGTGAAACTCATTTACCATGTGAAATGCTATACAACAAAAAGTGTTATTTTTCCACTTCTTATTGATAATAACTGGGAGACATTTTTTAAAAAAGAGATAAAGCTCCAACAAACATAGAAATCCCATGATATCTAAAACCAAGATCTCATCTCCCACTTAAAAAAACCTCCTATGTCTTTGTTTTGCCTGAAGAGAAATCTAAATTCCTTTGGAGAGTGGAGCTGCTCCCTACTGCACGCTGTAGCACTCTGCACCTTCCTTTTATACCACCTAGAACAACTGGAAGTTGTATATTTGGGTGATTGATTAATGTCTGTCTTTCTGCATGAGGCTGAAGCTCTATAGGTAGTATGACCATATAAGTTACAGTGTAAACAGAACACTTTTGAAAGTAAAAGGAGGTGCCGGTTATAATTATTTCAGAGCGAAAAGGAAACCGGGGCACTGGTTCGCTTGCTGTTATAGTCTCAGTGCCAGATTCCATATTTGGCACACAGTAGCTTCTCAATAAACAAATGTGTTGATTAAGATACCATGGTTTTCAAAGATTTCTTACAATTTTATCCCACCATATCTTTCAGGCCTTATCTCTGTAACTTCCCCTGTGCTCCAGTTCTAGATACACAGGGGGCTCCATTTAGCCTATATTGAACACACCATACACTCTCATTCTTCCAAGCTTTCATGAAACCATCACCTGCACTCACAATGCCCTCCCCAAGACTCCCCACATCCAAATCTCCCCATCCTTAATATCTCAGTTCACATATTGCTTCTTCTCTAAGATCTTCCATTTCCCAGAATCCTTGAATACACCTGTCTAATGATACACGCTCCACTGCACCATAGTTATTTAAGTATCCTTTCCCCTCACTATACGGTAAGTTCCTCAGATTGGAGCACAAGTTTCAGTTATCTCCCCAGGGCCCATCCTGGTGGCAAACACAGAGGAGCCTTAGAATAAACGCTTGTTGAAAGAGTCAGAAAAGATGGAGCATCCTCTTGGATGTCAGCAGTCAAGATTAAAAGAAGTGACCTTGTACTCTGAAGCGATAATGTTTATGTTGCTAAGACTAGAAAATGGGTCACCTCTTTATATCACATGGTGCTGGCACACAGCAAGGCTATCATCAATTAACATTATTATCATTATCATTATTAGCATTATCTATCTTTTATGTTGATGTGTCCTTTCATTCTTGTCTCTCTTGTCTTCTGTATCTCTAATGCTAAGCCTCCACAATTTCTTCACCCTCAGTTCCCCACCAGCATTTCTTTTTCTGTTGGAACCAACCTTCTCCCCTGCCTTCTGTCAGCCTGGATATATTTGAGGGGTTCCTCCTTGACAGACAAGGCTTCCTGGCACTTCATCATGCCATTCCTCAAAGTACCTCGTGCAACGGCTGCTGTTGGCCTCCTTGGATTCTCCATCCCTCCTTTAGCCAGGCTGTTTGTATTCTTTAAAGACCTTTCACGTACTGCCTGTGCTAATATTTACATCCTGCTTAACTAGGCTGGCCTCTGCTGCCCTGGGCATTTCTTAGACTTAAGCAGGATGGAATTGCAATCGTTCCAAGCTAAACAGTAGCTATTTCCCACTCATAG
>PVKM010028928.1:0-18013 GCA_004027735.1 Carollia perspicillata
ACATTCTCAGGGATTCTTCTTGTTCCAGGCCTTCCAGAACGTGGATCACTTTCAACAGATTCTTGACTATCTTTGAAGTGTTTGCGTCACACTTTTATTTGTGCCACACTTATTGCATCATCCCAAAAGCCTCTGAATCATCGGAATAGTTTCCACGGAGGAATGATCAAGCTTAATGCAAAATTTGACGCAGATTTGTTGCTTTACTTGCTCAGTCATTTTGAATGCCACAGCCACTCAGTACATCTGCTCACTCAATGGCAGCTATCGCCCCCGCCAACTAGTACAGTGAAGTCGTCATTGTTCATGCACGTGCATTCCAGCCCACTTTCCTTGGCTGCCAGGTTACATCACATGCTGTGCAAACCATTCTCATTATATTAACAATGGCTGGACTTTTCCCAGACGGACCTAGTAGGTTGACATCATGTATTTAGGAATATAAGATAAGTCATAGCAGGAATAACCTCACACAAGTCCTTTCATTCCAGATGAAAGAAACAAAGACAATTGAGAGAAGGACTCAATAAAATGGTGACTCCTGACCTGCAGTATTAATATTCAAACTGCCTGAGGAGGTTCTCTCATCTCCACAGCTTTACACACTCTTTCTTTTTGTTTAGAGAGAATTTAACTGGTGTTGACTAATTTTAACTACATTTGGGTGATTAATATCACATTCCATTTGAGTATTCAACCACTATATTACTCAAAATAAACACAAAGGAAAATCATATCTAATTACGGGAAGATGTGAGTGAAATCACCCAGATATGTGTAACAGCTTTCTGGATCAGTAGCATACGTTTAGCCATTTCTTAATTATTAGCACTGATATAAAGAATGGGTTAAGCAGAAGCCCCAACATCTCTTCTAAGACAGTGAAGACGAACAATGAAGCTTTAAAATTACTAAGCCCCAATATGCCTTACCTGGATCAGTCGGTCTTTCTGCTTAATATCCTTGCCCCTGCCCTCACCAGATACACACACTGCTCTCCCTGCCCCTCTCCTCCAGCACTCTGTTGTCACTGTCAGTCCCATAGTCCCCAATCAAGTTTTGCTATCCAAGTTTTGCATGAAACAGACAGACAGAGAGAGATTTGAAAGAACGTTTTTGCATTCTACTTACAAAGTACAGAGAGAGAATTTAGATTCCCAGGATTAATCCATTAATATATATCTATATTTTTAAAGCATTCTCTTAACTCGAGTGTGTCAAACACAATATTAGAAACAAGGATTTCAATAAATGTTGGCTCAGTCATTCTTCTTCCTAATCCCCCTATTAATATTGTACTATATTTTGTACATTTCTCAGGTAAATTATTAGCTCTTCTTGCTCTCAAGGAACATAGTTGTTCAACTTAGACAACTTAGTCAATAAAGAAAGCAAACTGTAATCTATAATTGAAGTCATCAGTTAGCCTGCAGGCAAGCTCTGCTCCAGTGTACTGCCAGACAGACAGCTATACAAAATGTGAAAGGCCAAGCATCCTATGTCCTAGGATTAAAAATGTCCAGGTTATCTGACTGCCTTAAGGAATAAATCTCTGTGAACAGTTTTTAGTCATCCAGGCCAAGAAATGAGTTCCAGCCAGTTTGCATCAATGTAGATAAACATAATAGACAGTATATGACTAAAGTGACAAAAAAAATCATGCAAGTGATAATGGTCTTGTCAGTCTATGGAGTTGGCAGATTAGGTTTTCCATAATGACATGAACATTACAGACATTTTTCCCAGTACAGTATTCTACTTTTTTTCAATTCTTATACAATAATTGTGTATATTATATGCAGGGTCTGGCAGAAGTGAGGCTTGCTTGAGAGTGGTTGGTAAGGTAATAACATGGATGTAATAATTTATAGTTTAAATTTGAACATTTCACCTAAAAATGTCATTCTGTGTGTGTGAGTGTGATATTGTTATGTTACAGAATTACATGCTTGTGATTTTGTAATAAAAGATTTTATAATAAAAGGGGTGTTATTTGTGCTGGAACCTGTATTATGCACATATAATCTATTTTTTTTTTGCACTAAAGTAGATCTTGGACATAGTTTAATAAAAAGAGCTATATCTCATCATTTTTTACTATTTATATAATATTATATCAACCCTATAAGGCTGTGACCAATTTTTTATTACTAGATATGGGCTTTTCATTTGTTCTCATCTGGGTATGGGGATTCATCTTTGTATACAGCCTGATTTCTTCTTTAATAAAAAAATCTTCAAGCAAAATATATCCAAAGATGTACCCAATTTAAAATACTTAAAAAATATTGTTAATGGCCCTCCAGAAATATTGTCAGCATATACTTCCACCAACCATATGAATGATATTGACTGTTTCTTCATATCTTCATTGACATTGGACAAAGTTTCTCTTCTTTTGTCATTATGGGTACCATCACTCTACTCTGGATTTACACTTTTGTTGGTATAAGCTTCTTCACTTCACTCATTTCCCCCCTAGTCTTAGTTTTTTTTTTTTTCAGTAAATAATTTTAAAACTGTAATTTTTCTAAGTACCACTTTCTTGGATATCATAGGTTATTTCCTTTAATTGTAAATATTTTGTTATTTCTACTATGATATTTTTTCTACTCCATTGGTTATTTAGGGAAGTGCTTGACATTCTTACCTATTCAAACACGTGGTGCTCTTTGTTCTCTTAACACTGAGCTTCTAAGTTTTGTGAATTATCAGAAAAGTTATTAAACTTTATAGTATTTTTAAAAGTATCTGGATGTGTTTTATGTATTAAAACTGCCATTGTTCTGCTCAGTTATCAGTTAATAATCCAGTTCTGTTAACATGTTCAACTCTGTGGGTATGTGAATTTCTCCTTGTCTCTCTTTTTGCTCTGTTCTCTCTCTTTGTCTCTCTCTCTGTTTCTCTGTATGTGTATATATAATTTATTAATGATATATTTTAGTTCTTAGTTCAAATTATTTGAAATTGCCTTTTTTAATGGATGGAAAGCCCCCAAATCTTCTAAAAATATGAGCTAAAATAATATGTTTACTCACTTCTTTGTTAAACACTGTTGAACATTTTATTTCTTTATTTATATAATATCCACACAGTTTAAATACCAGATAATCTTCCATGGTTTTTAACAGTGGCAACAGTTAACAGCAAACAGACCCTTTACCTAATGTCTTACCTCCTGATTCCCTCTCCCAAACCAACAATATGCAACAAACTTCATGTTCTGCTTTTTATCACCATTTTTTTCTGAATTTTGTGCTTATTTACTTTCTTTCTTGATTTCTATGAAAAATTTAATGGCACTCTATTGAATTTCTAACGTGTAAAGTGGAAATTTTGCTTCTGTATACCACTACCCCTCCCCTACTATATATACCCATCCCACTCTTTAAGTTACCTCAATATTCATTGTTTATGTAAATGTGATCAAATAATTATCACAGTCAAGACATCTGGTATGCAATTATATATGTTTTCATATATAATACCCACAAAACGAATAACTGGATCTTATTTTTACTTGTTTCATCTTTGGTATATTTTTTATCCCTGTCTGCCCTTCTTTCTGCCTTCAGAATTGACCCTATGTGGGATACATCAGTCTTGCTTGTCTTTATGTTTCTAAGTGGGTTCATAGGATGGAAAACACTGCCAAGAGATTAGGGGGAGGAAGGAGAAGTTGATCAAGTAACTGCCTCCTTGCTAGCCCTTGTCCAGTGCTGAATGGTTCTTTGGCCAAAGGTCACTGCTTCTCAAGGCAGCTTTTTTTGCTCCTTGATTTTCTCCTTTCAGGTTCTACTAGCTTCTCTTTGTCCTATGTCCTGCTGTGTGAAGCAATAGTCAATTCATTCTCCTTACCACGTAATATACCAACGTGTGACTATGTCACTATTTACTCTACCACTGATAAATAATTCTCTCAATTTCTATTATAATCAGAGCTAGTATGAACATTTATATGGATGTGCGTGTGTGTATTTTTTATATATGTGCACTTACTGGGTGGTTAAAAAACTAAAGGTGGGTCTACGGTCATACCACACTGAACACACCCGATCTCGTCTGACCTCGGAAAACTGAAGGTGGGAATCACTAGGCCATACCTATGTTCAGCTTTAGTAGCTACTGCCAAAGCCTTCCAAGACAATTTTAACAATTTATATTTCCACCAGCAATTTATGAAAGATCACGTTGCTCTATATCCTCATAAACTTTGGTATTAGAGTTTTAAATTTTATTCATTCTGTGAATGTTTTTATTTTCATTTTCCTAATGACAAATGAGGTGATGTACCTTTTCATGTATTTATTGGTTATGAAAATACCTTTTGTGAATTGCCTATCCAAACCTTTAACCATTTTTTATGGTTTGTCTGCATTTTTCTTATTTACTTATGGGAGTTCTTTATGTATTCTAAATACAAGTCTTTCATAAGAAATATGTACATTACATATATAAATACATGTCTCTTTTAAAAGACATGTACATAATATATACATATATAATTGTATATGTATAGTGTCTTATCACACAGTATTCTCCCATATATGCTAAAAACCCTAATAATATACTGTAATTTTTGCTTAGCCAATAGTTCTTTTAAAAAGTTACTATGCATACATCAAGTTTTACATTCAGGCATACCTCAGAGATATTACAGGTCCAATTCCAAACCATTGCAATAAAACAAATATCACAATAAAGAGAGTTTTCCTGTGCATATAAAAGTTATGTTAATATTATACTGTACATTTTAAATATAATCTATTTAAAGATAGTCTGTTAAGTGTGCGATAACATTAGGTCTAAAAATGTACATACCTTAATCAAAAATACTTTATTGCTAAAAAATGCTAAACATTATGTGAGCCTTCTGTGAGTCATAATCTTTTTGCTGGTGGAAGGTCTTGCCTCAGGATTGGTGCCTGCTGACTGACTAGGGTGCTGGCTGCTGAAAGTTGAGGTGGTTGAGATGTTTCAAGACAACGAAGAAGTTTTCCACATCAATTGACTCTTCCTTTCATGAATGATTTCTTGGTAGCGTGTGACGTGGTGCGATAGCATTTGAACTACAGCAGAACTTTAAAATTGGAGTCAGTCCTCTGAAACTCTGCCACTGCTTTATCGACAAAATTTACATATTGTTCCTAAATCCTTTGTTGCCTTTTCAATGATCTTCATAGCTTATTCACCAGGAGTTGACTCCCTGTGAAGAATCTACTTCCTTTGCTAATCCGTAAGAGGCAACTCCTCATCCATTAAAGTTTAATCAGGAGGTTGTGCAGTTTAGTCACACCTGGAGGTTCCACTTCTAATTCTAGACTCTTGATATTTCCACCAGATCTGCGATTACCTTTTCCACAGAAGTGCTGAACCTCTCAAAGTCATCTGTGAGGGTTAGAATCAACCTCTTCCAAATTCCCATTAATGTTGATATTTTGACCTCTTTCAATGAATCACAGATGTTCTTATTGGCATCTGGAAAGGTGAATTCATTCCACAAGGTTTTCAGTTTGCTTCGCCCAGATCCATCAGGAGGAATCACTATCTATGTCAGCTATAGCTTTACAAAAGGTATTTCTTAAATAGCAAGATGTGCAAGTCAAAATAAGTTCATGATCCATGTGCTACAGAATGGATGTTGTGTTGTGCTAACAGGCATAAAAATAACATTATCTCCACCAAAACTCTTGGATGATCAGATGCTTTGTCGATGAGCAGTGATATTTTGAAAATAATCTTTGTTTTTCACTGAGCAATAAGTGTCAACAGTGGGATTAAAATATCCAATAAACCTTATTGTAAACAGATACGCTGTCATTCAGTTTTTGTTGTTCAATTTATAGAGCACAGGCAGAGTAGGTTTAGCATAAGTCTTATGGACCCAAGTGTTTTCAGAATGTAAATAAGTATTGGCTTCAACTTAAAGTCACCAGCTGCATCAGCCTTTAACAAGAGAGTCAACCTGTCCTTTGAAGCTTTGAAGCCAGACATTGCCTTCTCTTTATCTGTGGAAATCCTAAATGGCGTCTTCTCCCAATATGAGACTGTTTCATATTCACTGTTGTTTAGTGCAGCCACCTTCATTAGTATTTTAGCTAGATCATCTGAATAACTTGCTGTAGCTTCTACATCAGCACTTGCTGCCTCACTTTGCACTTTTATGTTGTGAAGATGGCTTTTTTCCTTAAACCTTATGAATCAACTTCTACTCGTTGATTCTTTTCTTCTGCAGCTTCCTCACTCTCTCAGTCTTCCCAGAATTAAAGAGAGTTACAGACTTGCTCTGGATGAGGCTTTTGCTTAAAGGAAAGTTGTGGCTGGTTTGATATTCTATCCAGATCACACAAAAAATTTCCACATCACCAATAGGCTGTTTTTCTCTCTTATCATTCTTGTGTTCACCAGTTTGCTTTTAATTTTCATCAAGTACTTTCCTTTGCATTCACAACTTGACTCTTTTGATGCATTCCTGTTATTGTTTCTTTATATGTAATGTAGCTTTTCGTCTGACTGCTTTTAAGATTTTGTTTTTAGCATTCATTTTTAGCATTTGCACCTGAGGTGCTTCGGTTTGTTTTTCTTTATATTTTTCCTAAGTAATGTTTATTGAAATTTTTGGCCCTGTAGAATGATGTCTTTGATCAGGTTTTCTGGGCTATTTATAAATATTTTTTGTCATACTCACTTCTCTACTTTTTGGATTCCAATTATGGATAGATTTGACCTTATAGTATTATCTCACAGATCTCAGGTGCTCTATTCCACTGATTTTTCCTTTTTTGTATAATTTCCCCTAACCCGTCTTCAAGTTTAGCAGTCTGTCATTTTATGTGTTTATTTTTGCATCCTTTGTATATTGTGGAGGCCTTAAAACTGGAGCCTACTGATTTTCACTTCTGGAAGGTTTTCTTGTTAATGTTTTGATAATTTCCTCTCTAATGTTTCTCTTTTTCTGTGAGATCTCTAGTTTGGGTATTTGGCCTCTTAGATTTTCTTACCCCTGTTCTCCTGTCCTAGCCTTTTTGCTTTTTGAAATGTCTTCTAAGAAGTTTACTTTTTTCTAACTTTGTATTGGTTTATTAAAAGTTATAGCTAAAATATGTTCAATTTTCAATAGCTCTCCCTTCTTCTCATGATATTTGTTCTTGTGACAGCTCCTTATTAATTAATGGGTTTCTTATGTTCTCCTGCCTCAGAGGATATTAATTACTAGGGGTTTGGGGTGTTTTTAAGTTCCAATATCTATAATGTCTTTGTTTTCTTTAATTTTTTTTGACATTTTGTTTTGTTTATTTCTTTTGTTATCTTTTATTCATGCTTAAAGCTTTCACCCAACATTTATAATTAATTTTAACTCATTTTAAGCAAGGAATTATAATAAGTTTGTAGAAAACAGTGGGTTTCACTCTAGTTAAAAATGTGACAAAACTGTGATTTCATTCAGGGCTCATAAATATTATTTTATTTTTAGGTCTTTACTCACAAGACACTTCTCACATAAAAGTCTTTCAGACAGGTAAAGAGTGCTAGAGATGTCTCACTGTTTTTAATGATTAATAAGAGCAATATCAATCTAATTTGTGTAGTTTATCCAGTATTTTTATGTTTGGAAGAGTTCTTCCACTTTATATATGGCCGTCATATTTCTTATAATTTTCACCATTTATTGTAACTTGTGTTTCTTGGATCATTAGGGCAATTGACCACCATTTCATGTTTATGTTGAACTTTTGGATGAATTTCTTATTCCTGTACATAATTTTGTCTTGTCACTTTAATCTTTTTTTTTTTTTGAGATTTAAGAATACTTTATGTCTTAAAGTTATTATTAACCTTGTGTGTATATTGATAGTTTATTTCAATTTAATTTTCACTTGTAACTATGATTATAGTATATTTTGAAGTAAATAGATGTTATATTTTTGTCTTTTCAGACCTTTTAAATTATTCTTTGTAGTTTTTGACCGTGGCATCATATTAAAAATTGCCTTATTCAGCCCTGGCTGGTGTAGCTCAGTAGATTGAGCTCAGGCCTGTGAACCAAGCAAACACAGTTCGATTCCCAGTCAGGGCACATGCCTGGGTTGCAGGCCAGTTCCCAGCAGGGGACGCACGAGAGGCAACCATACATTGATATTTCTCTCCCTCTCTTCTTCCCTTCCCCTCTAAAGATAAATAAAATAAAATCTAAAAAAAAAGTTGCCTTATTCATATCATAAATGAAAATGGCTTGTTATATAACTATCTATAAATTTTATTCTTTTATTTTTTAAATATTTCCTTTTTTTCTTTGTTGGGAGTTATTCATCTAATATTATTTTTCTTCCCCAACATTAACGATTGTGTCTACCTAATTAATTAAATAACCATCCTTTCTCCCCAGTGATTTGAAAAGCTACCTTTATTTTATCCTAAATTGACATGGAATTTATTTCATTGTCCCCTTTCTCCATTCAAGGTCTAGTATCACAGTTTTAATTATTGTACAATTTTAATTATAATACACTTTATATTCTTCCTCTATTCCCACATAGTTTTACTTCTTACCTATTTTTCTGCCAGATGAACTTTTTAAAAATTATTCTCTCAGGTTTGATTTGAAATGTACTATATTCAACATCAAATTAGAGAATTAATATCTTAACAGGACCTATAATATAGCATAGTTCTTTTAAGCTTTTTGTGTTATCATGCTCATATTATATTGAATAATGCATTGAAGACAGAAGATAGTTTGGATTACAGAATGTCTGATTTATTCACCTCATACAATAAGCTGATATTATGAGAATGAAAGATGACAAATGTCAAACCCGACTTAAAATACTAATTTTTTTTTCCTCAAATCTTATGTGTCAGGCACATGTCCATACCTTACAAATCCTTAAATGGGTATGCTCCTCTTCAGACGGCAACACGATTCACAGCCTCCACTTGGTTATTCCTCTTCTCATCACCATAACAACCTACAACTCATAATGAGGAGCAGAAAGCATTACTAGGAGAGATTGGAGCGAGCAACATGAGCCCCTTATTTGCAGTTGCTTTTCCTTAGGGAACGACGATCTTTTGATTTTGGCTTACCCTTAAGGAATCTTGGTGCTCTCTAATATGCAGATCCCTCTCGTCAGAACTCGAAAATTTTCACTTGGATTATAAGCAGAGTCAAAGATGTGTATCATAAATACAGACCCGTAGGTAAAATAATTCCCCTAATTGTCAATAAACATATAGTTTTCCTTTCCTTTCCTTTTCTTTTTAAAGTAGACACTATTTTTAGAGCAGTTTTAGGTTCACACCAAAATTGTAAGGGAGGTGCAGAGATTTCCCACACACCCCTGCCCCCACCCATGCCTGGTCTCGCCCATGATCAACATCTCACACTCAGTGCTACATTTGCTGCAACTGATTCCCCAAAGTCCACAGTTTACCTTGGGCTTCACTCTTCATGTTGTACATCCTGGGGGGTTTTACAAGTGGAAAAAGAACTGAATCCACCATTATGTCATTTAGAGTAGTTTCACTATCCTAAATATCCTTTGTACCTTTTATGGACAAACCTTTCCTGATAAATATTGGGCCAATTTTAAGTTCCAACTCTGATATACTTTGATCACATAACAAGAAAGTCAAATGTTTTAAACTATGAAAGAGAATGCAAGTTATCGATCAGGAGGCTATTAACTATATAACAAGTGTGTATTTGTTCAGGGAGCAAAAGATGCTACACAAAGAGCACAGGGAGAGAGAGATTCTGGCAAATATTAAAGAGATGTGTGTTCTAAGAATCCAGCTTGGAGCCGAGTTCCATCGGGGCTCCCCTTAATTCCTTCTGTGAATCCAGCTTTTTAAGCCTCTACACATACTCTCCAGCATAACTCCAGGTACACCAATTATAGAATCCTACTCAAGATTTCTTTAAATGAATATAAAGCTGATCAGACCTCTTCTGCTGTGTACTGACAAGCATAACCCACAGCCGTATGTCTCTGGCTATGCACACACAGCCTAGGATTCTGGCTTGCAAAAGTCATTTTATTTCTGAGCTTTTATTTAAATTCCCTTTTCACCAAATTCTTTTTAAAGAAAGTATTGAGATGGAGTTTTTGTTGTTGTTGTTTTTTGCTTTCTTTATTTTTCAGCAGAGCTGTTGCATAACACAATTGGTTTTGCATGCTTTATAGGAAAGCAGGCCACCTTCCTTCACAAAGGGTGAGGGCACTGATGTGCTTTCCAATCACTTGATTCTATTGTTCTAAGCAGTCCTTTCAGTGTTTTTGGCAGGCTCAGGCTTCTGTGCTACCATGGCCTTATTTTATTATTGTTTGGAGGGGAGTGCAGTGTGATTATCCATTCTTCCTTCAGGCAGAGCAAGCCATCTGGAATGTTTATTAAGCCCGCCGGCTGATCAGGAGGCTAGAACTCTGGTGATATACATGAACGTGGGCTGTTCTACATCATCACAGCTTTGTTCCTCTGATGACGGAGCATGTGGAGAGGGCCCCGCTAATGGATTTAGAGCACTTCACAGTGGAGGTGCCATGGGCTGAATGGGGGAAGAGATATTTTTGGCCTCTGGGTAATTGACTGAAAGATGGTAGAAAAATGTTTAATGTAAAGCAAGAAGGCTTCAAAACTTTTAAATGTTTAATTTGGGGTGGTAGAAGGGCAGGTGATCAGCAAGAGGTTTGAGAAGCTGCCTTTGAAGCCCAGATCTTTGCGATGAGTTCATGCCCTCCTAAGCCTGTCTGTCGCTCTGCATAAAAAGATCAGTCGAGCTTGTCCAGAAATAAAATGCTACTATTCTAATTTTAAAATGTAGGCATTTCCCAGCCTACACTAAGCAGTACTTATAATTCTTTCCTTTTATTAGTGTCATGGCGAAGAAAGAGGAACATTCTTCCTTTGCTATAAATTTTGGTCTGTAATTGTTGAACATATTTTTGCAGGAAGGCAAACTTTGTCTCTTCATGCTTTTGCTGTTTGTAAAATGAGTGTTTGTGGAGCTGGGAAGAATAATTTATAATGAGGCTTTGGGTTTCTTTTCAATTTAATTTGGACTTTACACTGAGTCAACTTTTCAGTCAATTATAGAACTATGATTAGTTACCAGTCACTTAAATAAGCACCTTTTAAAAATAGACCTATAAAAATGATACAGAGACTAATCACTGATGTGAGCAAATCTTATGCAGGGCCACCCGAACTGTAATAAGAGGAGAGAAAAGATGGTTGAACAAATAAAACCTGTGTTTGGCTAAATCACAAGATATGTTAGTTACCCAACATACGGAGTAAATCTGCCGTGAGCCGGTTTATGTCAGCGCACAAGACATGCTCTCCATAGAGCCCTTTAGTAAATCCTTGATGACAGAAACGAGTAATTTACTTTGATATGAAGGTGAATGCATCAAGTCGAGAACCTGTGTATAAAACATCTTGTCTGATTTTACAGTTTGTGTCTATGAAATAGATATAGGTAAATATATATATTTAAAGTCGTACATATGTACAGAGATGTGGTTATATATTGCATCTATATGTGTATATATATATATGCCTATATATATATACATGCACTTAGATGAAAAAATATATATGCACATTTATATCCCTATATTTTTCTTCACAGTCAGTTTAGGGACATTTAATCCACTTCACCAGAAGTCAGGGCCATACTGATATTATCAATGGAGCTAATCCCACAAACACATATATCTCTGTATGAGTTGTCTATTGTCACAAAAATAATGCATAAAAACTACCACTCCCCAAATTATGAGGCTTAACACAGCAAACATTCATTATAATTCATGAGGCTGTGGGTTCACTGGGCAGCTCTGGTCTTAGTAGGACTCGCTCATGCATCTGAATTTAGCTGCAGGTCAGTTAGGTGACTGCAATCTTAGCTGATTCTATTGCATGTCTAGGTTCTTGGGTGGGAAAACTTGGCTGACTTTTCTCTGCTCCTCATGGTCTCCTCCTCCAGTAAGCTATGCTGGGCTTGTTCTTAAGAGTAAAGAGAAAGATAGCAGGACTTCCTGAAGCCTAGGTTTGGAATGGGTGCTGTCACTCCTGCCATATTCTACCAGTCAAGTTAAACCCCAAAGCTAGCCCTGTTTCAAGGGTTGGAGAAACAGTCACCCTTCATGATGGGAAGAGCTGCAAAATCACATTACAAAGGGTTTGGAGATGAGAGAGAGAGAGAGAGCACATGCGTCACTGAGGCTCAGTTTTGTGGAAGGTCAAGATGAGAATGCTTGCCTTCTTTCTACTCTGTCATGGTGTCTCACATACTTTGTTTTGTCCCTTTTAAAATTAAACAATGACATATAAACGTTTGTCCCTGGATCCCAATAAGCCATCTGCAAGTTGCACGTATACATGTTCTCAAAACAAGACCCAGTGTATATAATGACTAGTGGCCATGATCTTGGTCTTATGTGTACAAGGTAGAAACTGAAAATTCACTAGCTGAAATTATTTTGTATGCTGTGCCCAGAAAGTTGAGGGACTATCTTAAGTTCAGCTCTCTTCTGAAGACTTTCTTAAACTAATTAAGCTTCTGCTACAACTCTGAGGAATAACATCTTGGTTTTACTTATAACCTCTCTCTGCCCCAGTGTCCTCATCTGTCAACATTAGTGTATCTGACTTTTGTGATTTGGAGGACGTAAACCTTCTCACCCTAAAATTCCATTATTTTCCAATAAAAATGGAGACACTTTTCTAGATTTTCTCTAGGCTTCTCTCACTGTGCCCACCCATCCTCCTTCTCTAGGCAGCGTGGGGAAGAGCACTGGTTATGAATATTAGACAGGTAAAAACATAGAAATAAATGTGTTTTTGTTTACTGAAATTTGGTTTAATTTTGTGTCTTTATATTTGATTCGAAAGAAGCTCACCAATTACCCAATTAACACATAAACCTGTCTATCTGTTTCATAAATTCAGCCAACTTTCAGTTTATTTGGACTGAAAAAAATGGTTTCAATTTTGTTTAATTTTCTGAAGAAGTGCTCATATGACTGGCCCACTCCTTGGTTTTTCTGAACCTCTTTTTCTTTCCTTCTTTTTCTTGTATGTAGTTTGCGTCAACGAATTATCGAGCGCTTTGATATTCATGTACTAAGCCAGGTGGACAAGAACTCTATGCTCAAGAAAATGAGGAAGAATCCAGATGTCTTTTGTGTCTATTGATTTACATAGAAGAGACTGCTGGAAGTAAGGACTTGATCAATATAGATAGATAGATAGATAGATAGATACATACATACATACATACATACATACATACATATGTACAGATAGACAGACAGACAGAAACAGACTTGGGTAAATGTCCATGCAGTGGCCAGATCACAGATGGAAACAATGGGACCCATGATATCCTGCATCATAAGCAAGGGTAAAGGCTGATACCCAGGCAGGCCTGGTAACAGAGCTTGGGCCAGTAGCCAACAGTGGTCCTGGATGTAACTTAGTGGTGATTTTCAGGATAAAGTCTGCTCCTCCTACTCTAGTGGCCTGAGAGCACTATGAAAAGGAAGCTATAATTTCCCAATGGGAAAACTCCAAAATTAAAAGCTATAATACTTGACCTCATACTTGTCAGAATGGCTATCATCAGTTAATCAATGAACAACAAGTGCTGGTAAGAAACTTGGCAAGAAATATGGAGAAAAGGGAACACTTTTGCACTGTTGGTGGGAAGGCAGACTGTTGCAATCACTGTGGAAAGCAGTATGGAGATACCTCAAAAAATTAAAAGTGGATTTGCCTTTTGACTCAGTGATCCCACTTTTGGGAATATATCCAAAGAAACCCAAAACACTAATTTAAGAGAACATAAACACCCCTATATTCATTGCAGCATTATTTATAATCACCAAGATATGGAAGTAGCCCAAGTGTCCATCAGTAGATGAATGGATAAAACAATTATGGGACATTGTCACAATGGAATACTACTCAGCTATAAAAAAGAATTGTTTTCCCTTTGTGACAGTATAGCTGGACCTGGAAAGTATTATGCTAAGTGAAATTTGCAAAGAAATACACATGCTATAGCATTTCACTTATATGTGGAATCTAATGAACAAACTGAACTAGCAAGCAAAACAGAGACTGACTCATAGATGGAGAGCAGGCTGACAGCTCTGGTGGGGGGAGTGAGGGGGTGGAAGGATTGAGTAAAAAGTTCAAAGGACTCATGGACAACTGTGGTGACTGCAAGGGAGAAGAGGTATTAGGGGGTTAAATGGTAATGGAAGAAACACAATAAAAAACTTTTTAAAAAGGTATAATAATACTTGAGGTCTTCATTAACTTTGCTGAGGCATCCTACTCTCCCCTTTCTAATCCAAATAAACCTACAGGGAGCGGCCAGTTTGCTCCTGACTGAGAATGTTAAGATGCAAGTCACTGGTCTGTCAAATTCCACTGACTTCAAGGCAAGCACCCCTGAGTGCCAGATGCAGCAGCACCATGCCATGGCTCTGGCTCTAACTCCATTGGCAAGACAGTGGGATGGTCTCTATTTCAGCCAGCACCTTAGCTGTAGTGTGAGTGAAGGAAGCAAAGTTTCAACTCAGCATGACCTCTTGGGACAATTTCCGAGTTTAAGTTCTGTGGAGTCTCAGCTGAGATCATTGTAGCAGAAATGGAAAATTAGGGCAGATCAGTGGACATAGGAAAGCCACCTGGGGTTGGGAAATATTTGGGGAAGAAGAACTCTGTAAGTCTAGGCTTTCTGTAAAAACCAGGTTGGCTATTGAAGAATCAAGGCTCAAGTAGTGGTGTTAAAGAGACTGTACATGTATTCTGCTGTTGTTAAACCCCAAGGCTTCAGCATTATCTGAATTTCAACCTCATTTGATTCTGTGAGGTGTTGTTCCCTCCAGTTTACAGGTGAAAACATGGAGGCTCAAAGAGGTCAGGGGACCTGCCCAACAACAGGGTTGAGATTTGAGGCCAGTTGTCTGTAACTCTGAAGGCTTCAACACTCTCCGCTGCTCACCGCACTGCCGACTCTTCTTCCCTTGGCTCAGGGATTTTTCTATTGAGTTCTGAGTCATTTGCCCAATGCCAGTCCTAGTATTCTTGTCACCAATGTGTGTGTGCACACAACATTAACTTACTTACATTTTTAATTTAATAACAAACGTATATTAGGAACTGAATTAGTAACAATGGCTGAACCTTTGCTTCCTAGTTTGTAATAAGTGAATATTGGCCTCCATAATCTGTAAGGTAATTTCTTATATTTTTAAATTTTTATTTCCATAAGATCTAAAGCCACCATTCAGAATCACGACTGGAGGACTCTCTCTAAGATTGCAGCCTAGCAGATGTGTGTCCCTCAGCCTGTTCTACCTGAGAACCTATTATTGGCAGAACATAGTGCTAAATATGCAAAGCACATTTGTGTCCTAAATGAAGTTATGAATGTCAGTAGATACACAGCAAGGCAAGCAGCACCGGGTTTGACTGAAAGTTCACATGACCCACTTTCAGACTAAGTACTACGACTCTTCTGAGATGGAACATCTTTTGATTGTAGAATAGTAATCACAGACTCACAACAGTTAGGAGGGGATAGACTAAAGTGAACCCTGAAGGATGGTTGAGTATTGAAGGCAAAAAACGATTTTAAGAGGATTTTCTGACACTGGTTACAGTTCTGGCAGATTTAAGGCAGGTGAAAATCATAAACCCTAAAAGATAGTGGTATATATTTAAGGGAGGGGCCCAAGGCCATTGTGTTCCTTAGAGAAAAGATACACAATGAGTGAGAAGATGCTCCTTGAGGACAGGATTTATATGTCTACATTAAGGCTACTTCATATGTCGTTCATAAAGGGAGGATTTTCAGGCTTTGTCAGTAAAGGCATTGACTGCTGTCTTCCAAAACAAAAAGGTTTGATGGAATCCAGCAATGAATTCCCTAACATCTCCACAGTGGGCAGCAAGGACTGGATGAAAGAGTGTGTGATGGGAGGGAAGCCCTGAGAGGCTGAACTTTAGTTCATTTGGAAACCATTTCTTTACATATTAACTCAGAACATATCACACTGATATTTTTGTCTGTGAGGGTGCAGTTTTAAAAAGAAACACTATTGCCCAAGTCACTAGGGACCCTTGTAATTTGGTAAGTCTCCTTGCCAGCAAGGAGTAAGTTCTACCTTCTCAATGGTGAATCGACAGTCTAGAAGTTGAAAGATACTCGAAGCACCAGGGTCCTACGCCCCACCCCACAGGGAGGAAGTCAAGCATTTGTGTTTCTGATGTCTGCATGTTTTGAGTCTCCTTCGTTTGCACCCACCTCTTCAATACTTCCTGAGCGTGTACGCTGTATATGTGTGGAGCTGCGCTGGAAAAGTAGGAAGAACTGACTTCTCTTTTAGGGGTAGGTAATGGCCAGAGAATATTGTTTCCCCTGCTAATTCTTACAGACATAAAGAGATTTGGTGGAGGAGCCCAGGTTTGTTTTAAGGGCAGATCAGTGGTATTGATCTGAATTTGTTTGGGGTGATGGGACATGTACTCGCTGGTTAGAATAACCCCAGGTGTGCATTCCCCCTATCTGTAGAATTTAATCCAGATCATGTTTTCTATGTAAATGTGACTGTTAAGCAAAGAATTAGTGAGATTTAATAGCTCATAATCTCTTCAACAGGAATTACAAAAAAAGATTCCTTTGGCTTGAGGGTGTTTGTCAAATTTGGAAAAATTTCTCTTGAAGCATTTCTAAACAGTTGCATTGGCAATTTCCCCTGTAACAGATGACTCTGTCTCTTTTAATATTTAATGTACATTACTGAAGCACAGAGCAAGGGAGCTGGGTAGAGAGGCTTTTTCACCCAGGAAAAAAGTTTGGGAGTATAAGACATCAGTTTGTTGGATGTCGTAGTAATTGCTTATGTACCATCCTGCAGCTGACAGATCTGTTTCTTTCAAATAAATAAATGTGTAAAATAAGTTAAAAAGTAGAGCTCAGGAAAGGGAAGCATCTGGGTTGAACTTGATCTAGTAGAAGCATGCTAGGATATGGTACCAACTCTGCCTTGTGGAAGCAGGTCTAAGATAAGCAATGTGGCTGAGTAACTGAAGTGCTCCAGTGAGACTTTTTTAAGTACCCTAAAACTATTAATCCTAAACCAGATTGAGGATGTGCCTTTATTTTTGGAGCATTCTAAACTTCTCAAGGAGCAAGCCCAAATTACTGCGTGTGCCTGAGAATCCAATGTCAGTGAAGAGGTAACACCTGGTAGAAAGTGGCACTGTGGTCAGGTCGCACAGTGCGAGGCTGACTGTGTACGCTGGTGTTTGTGGCATTGACATGCCTGCCTCCTCTCCAGCCCAACCATGAAGCTGCAGGGATGATAAATAAGTCAATAAATAAATATGATTTATATTACCTTTAAAAGCAAATGAAACCCAAAAGATAGAGATTTTTGAATAAATTCTGTAGACATAAATAGACTTCTGGGTGAGCTGCCTATATTTTCTCTCACTATTGAATCCAATCTGCTGTGAAAAATTTTCACTGTCTCCAAGTCATCACGAAAACATTCTCAGCTAATTGAGACATTCCCAAACAATTAAGATAGCCAGATGCATCTGTTATTTGTAATTACCTGAACATGCATTCCTTTCTTGGAGAATAGTCCCCTTTTTTTAGCCTTTTGAACTACTCTAGATAATGAAAATGAAGATTACTGTGTGTGCATTTTTCACTTGGCCTAATTTTGACGTAGAATTACCTCTTTCCAAAATTAAGCAGCAAAACTGGAAACATGTGTGCGAAAAGAACTTTTTTCAGTTTGCCTTGCACCAAAACAATGCCTTCTCTTCCCATATAAATCACATCTCTGACAATTTCCAAGACTTAACTTAATGCAGATTTAAGTGTAAAAGATGGAATCTAATAGTTGAGGAAAAAATAAACAATTTATAATTACCACTCATGACCTGCCACATTCAATCTTGTAGATTCACGATGGTGTGC
>PVKM010028929.1:0-18018 GCA_004027735.1 Carollia perspicillata
TTGTTGTTCAAGTACAGTTTTCTGTCTTTTACTGCCATCCCAGCACACCCCCCCAACCCTCCCTATCTCCCTTCCATTTCCACCCCCCCGCCCAGTTTTTGTCCATGTGTCCTTTATACTTGTTCCTGTAAACCCTTCCCTTTTCCCCAAAAATTCCTTCTCCTCTCCCCTCTGGTCATCTTGTTCTCTATTTCAGTGTCTTTGATTATATTTTGCTTGTTGTTTGTTTTCTTGTTTAGGTTCCTGTTAAAGGTGAGATCATGTGGTATGTGTCTTTCACGGCCTGGCTTATTTCACTCATTATAATGCTTTCCAGTTCCATCTATGCTGTCGCAAAGGGTAAAATTCATTGTTTATTAACATGTTATTTAACTTCCATGTCTTTACGTATTTTTCAGTGTTCTTGTGAGTGATTTCTAGTTTCACAGCATTGTGGTCAGACAAGATGCTTTACATGATTTCAAACTTCGTAAATTTATTGAGACTTGTTTTGTTTCCTAACATATGGTCTATCCTAGAAAACATTCCATGTGCACTTGAAAACTATTCATATTCTGCTGTTTGGGGATGAAATGCTCTTAAGGTATAATTAAATTGATTTAAGCTAGTGTGTCATTTAGGGCCACTGTCTCCTTGTTTATTTTCTCAGGAAGATCTATCCATTGAAGTCAATTGGGTGTTAAAATTCCCTGTTATGACAGTATTTCTGTTGATCTCTCTTTTTAGGTCCATCAAGTTTTGCTTTGCATATTTATGTGCTTCTGTGTTGGGAGTACAAATGTTTACTAGGTTTATATCATCTTATTGGATTGTTCTCTTTATCATTATGTAGTGCCCTACTCTGTTTCCTACTCTAGGCTTGGTTTTAAAGTCTACATTTTGGACATAATTACTACTACCCAAGCTTATCTTTTTCTTTTAATTTGCATGAAATATCTTTTTCCATCCCTTTACCTTTAGTCTCTGTGTATCCTTTGATCTGAAGTGGGTGTCTTGGAAACAGCTTACATGTGGGTTTTGTTTTCCTATCCATTAGACATCCCTATATCATTGGTTATAGCTTTTAAGATACTTACATTTAAGTTGATTATTGATAGATATATATTTATTACCATTTTATTTTTAAATTATTTTAGTCTGTTTTTCTTTTCCTTCTTCGATTTAAACCAACTCCTTTAACATTTGTTTTAGTAATTATCTGGTAGTAACAAACTCCTTTAGCTCTTTTTCTTGGGGAGACTCTTAATTTCTCCTTCAATTTTAAATGATAGCCTTTTAGGGTAAAATAGCCTTGTTTAAAAATCCTTACTTTCCATCACCTTGAATATCTCATGCCAGTAGTCTCTTCTCTCCTGAAATGTTTCTGATGAGAAATCAACAGTCTACTTGGAACTACCTTTCAACTATATTCTTTCCTTTTGCAACTTCTAGGTCTTCTCTCCTTGTCTTTAAGGTTTCCAATTTTAATTATGATATGTCTTGTTGTAGGCTTCTTTGAGCCCACATTGTTTGAGATACTTCCTGGACATGTGTGTCTTTTTCCTTCACCAAATTAGCTAAGCTTTGTTCATTGTATCTTCCAATACATTTGCAAACCCTTGCTCACTCTCTTCTCCTTCTGGTATTCTCAGTATGCAGACATTGTTATTAAACTTCATGCTACCCTAAAGGTTTTTTAGCCCCTCTTTATTCTTTTTAATTCTTGTTTTCTTTTTTCTGCTCTGCTTGGGTGTGTTTCCCTACCTTTTTTTTTTTTTCCAAATCGCTATTTGATAATATGCTTAATCTAACCCACTATTTATTCTTTCCAGGGTATTATTTATTTTAAATATTGCATCCTTTATTTCTGACTGGTCCTTTTCTATGGTTTCTATGTCTTTTTTTTAATGCTGTAGAGTATCCTTATTATCATTACTCTAAACTGTATCTGATAAAATGCTTCTCTTCCTTTCATTTAGTTCTTCTTCTGGGGGATTCTCTTGCTCTTTTACTTGTGGGCTTTTTTTTAATATGTTCCCATTTTGGCTGCCTCTTGGTGTTTCTTTCTATGCATCAGGTAGATCTGCAAAGACTGTAGTTCAGGCTGTCTGCGATGCTGCCTGTGACTGGCCCTGGGAAACTTGTTTCGGTTACAGGCAATCCACAGCTTGTGACTCCTTCTGCTGTCACTGTGCAGAAAGAACCAGGGTGCACGTGAAGCTTGTTTTTTACCAGCACCAGGCCTCGGGAAGGGTCAGCTAGTCTCAGAGCTCCCAGAGATTTGACTTAGTCATTAAACTTAATCACTGATAGCCTCAAGCTCTATGCAGCAGCATGACTTGAGATCTACACGGTGGGTCAGAGTAATTCCTGCGGGCAGGGCTATTGTTCCACTCAGGCTGTTGTCACTTGGCGAGTAGTGCTCTGCCTGAGAAAGATGTCCTCTGCAGTTTTGGAAATGACTAAGGACAGAGGTTCTGGTGGCTGTTCCTTCAGTTCTTTCCCCAGAGTCTACAGCCTCAGACTTTCCTCATGCATCTCTACTCCACTTTGTCCTCCTTCTGCCACAGCCCAGGGTAAGTGGTTGCAAAAGAAATTTTGTGTGTTGGCCTTTTAAGAAGCTCTCTATATCTCAAGCTGTTTATCCCTGGTGGACAGAAACACTGCTGCTTTTCACAGCTAGATGCTGTCTGGGTTCCTTTTCGAGCTCTGGTGGTGCAGGCTGGGGAGTCCAGCTTGTGGTTTAGACCCCACACTTCTCAGGGGAATTTCAGCTTCTGCCCCACTGTTCACTGAACTACCCCTCAGGAATTTCAGCTTGTGCCCATGAGGGCCCAGCCTGCCCTCACATATCTCCTTGCACTCCCTACCAGTCACATTGCAGTGACGTGGTTTCTCTGTCCTTGATTATGAGGCTTCTCTCTAGCTAGTGTTCAGCTGGTTATTCAGAATGGTTTCTCTACAATTTAGTTGTAATTCCACTTTGGTCCTGGGAGGAGGTTTGTGCTGCTTCCACTTACTCCTCTGCCATCTTGGATCTCCCACCAAATTTTATATTTAAGCGAGTTTTCCCTTTCATAAAACTACTCATGAATTCAATTTAACAAAAATATGTACTTAGTTCATGTTTCATGCAGTATATTTTATAAGCTGATGTGTTTATAAAGTATGTTAAACTTACTCTCTTTTGGAAGAGACAAATAAGTACTTAGGTAATCATGACACTGTGGGAATTATAAGAAATGGTTATCATTGCAAATGAAATAAAAATCAGGAAGCACTGAAGCAGTTTGGAAATATGGATGGATGTTTTATGAAAGGTTTTCCAGAGAAGATAACTGTAGTATACCCTGAGGTTAATAAGATGAAAATAAGTGAAAATAAAATGCTGAAAGAAAAGGAAAACTTTGTATTCTGTGGAGAAAGAACAACAGTACAAATACAAGATATCCTGTATTCCTAGCATTCTCTACTAATAACAATTATTTTAATATTGGTTAGATTTTACACATGGAGGAGAACTTAAAAACAATTGTTGAAATTGAACTCTGTGGAAAGCCCATAAATAGTTCTAAATAAAATCCTGAGTATTGGAGTCAGTGGTATCAATTAAATGTAATAATTCACAAAAATTTGGAAAGAGCATGGGGTAAGACTATAAAAGTAGCCATAGTTAAAATAAATAAATATATATATTTTTAAGGTCAGTCAACAATATTGTTGGTATTTATGTTATGTGAAAATTTTACAGAAGGAAGAAGTTCAATAAAACATTAGTTCCTACCATTTGGATTACAGGAGGGATGATTGCAAAATTTGCAATCAGTAAAGAACTGTAATAATAATAACATTGAAATTAATATTAATAATTAAGATTCTGCTGCAGAGCAATTACTATGTCATTCTCTTAACATGTGCTGGAGTCAGTGCTATGGACTTTTTAAGCATTTTTCTCATTTAAATACCATCTATGAACTCCCACTTGATCATAGGGCATGATATTTTTAATGTATTGCTGGAATAGTTTGCTAATATTTGTTGACAATTTTTGCATCAATGCTCATCAGGGATATTGGACTATAATTTTCTTTCTTTGTAGTGTTTTTCTCTGATTTTGGAATCAGGATAATGTTGGCACCATATAACAAGCTTGGGAGTCTTCTCTTGAATTTTTTGAAATAGTTTATGAGGAATACATATTAGTTCTTTTTAGAATGTTTGGTAAAATTCACCTGCGAAGCCATTCAGTTCAGTGCTTTATGTTAATGTTTTGGCCACTGTTGATAATGTTTCAATGAACATAGGGGTGCATATAGATTGGCAAATAAATATTTTCAAATTTGGGGGTTAGGTATAAACCCAGAAGAGGGATTGCTATGTCATATGTTAACTCTATTTTTAGTTTTTAGGAACCTCCATACTGTTTTCCATAGTGGATGTACCAGTTTACATTCTCACCTTTAGTAGGTAAGGGTTCATTTTCCTTCACAACATCTCCAATACTTGTTATTACCTGTCTTGCTGATAACAGCCATTCTAACAGGTGTGAAGTGGTATCTCATTGTAGTTTTGACTGCATTTTCTTAATAGTACAGAGATGTCGCACATCTTTTCATGTATCTATTGATTATTTGTATGGCTTCTTGAGAGAAGTGTCTGTTCAGATCCTCTGCCCATTTTTAAATTAAATTGTCTGTTTGTTTGGTGTTGTGTTGTATGAGTTTTTTATACATTTTGGATATTAACCCTTTTTTGGAGCTGTTGTTATATAGCCTCCATGTGATTGTGTGGTTTTCAGGGTTTTCTTTTTTCTTTTCTTTTCTTTTCTTTCTCTCTCTCTCTCTCTCTTTTTTTTTTTGATAATTGATTTCTAGTGTCATACCATTATGGTTGGAAAAACTAAAAAACTTAAAAACTAATTTGAAAAAATGTATGCGCCCTTATATTTATCAAACATTATTTATAATAGCCAAGATATGGAAGCAACTCACATGCAGATCAATAGACAAGTAGATAAAGATGTGATATATACATTATATGTACATAATAAAATAGTGGTCATAAAAATAATGAAATCTTACCATTTGCAACAGGATGGATGGACTTGGAGGGTATTATGCTCAGTGAAATAAGCAGTCATAGAAAGACAAATACCATATGTTTTTACTTAAATGTGGAATCTAGAAAACAAAATAAATGAACAAATAAAATTTAAACATAATCAGAGACACAGAAAGTGGATAGGTTGTTGCTTAAAGGGATGGTGTTGAGGGACTGGATGGAATAGTTGAAGGGAATAAGTCCTATTTGGTAGTAACAAAATATCCATGAAGATATAAAGTGTAGCATAGAAAATATAGGCAATTTTATTGAGATACCTGTATATAGGACCAGGTGGTTACTGGAAATATCAAGGTGGGACACTTTATAAAGTATATAATTGTCTAAGGACTATGGTGTATACCTAAAAAATTATGAAGTAACATTGAAAGGTAACTGTAATTAAATAATGTTCATAAGAACTCTAGGAGAGGTATTCTATGAATATTCTTTACTTACATCAAGGCTCAGAGATATTAAACTACTTTCCAATTTTACACAGATTAGAAAATTTAAGATCAAAGTTTTAATTGCCTAGAACTCACATTCATAAACATGTTTGACTGTAGGATTTGTTAATATGTTTTTGCCTGAAGATGATTAGCTGTGTGTTAGGTCAGGGGGAGCTTCAGACAGCTGTGGTTCATTTTATGTACAGAACACATTTTTTTTTTTAATTTTAGAATTATAGCCAGGTAGATTCATCTACCTGAAAAAAAAAGGGAATTACCAACTCTAGAAAAATAGTTCTTTTTATTTTTTGATAACCTCCCTTATATACATTATTTTAGATCTTGTTTTGGAATTCTGATAGCTTAGATGATAAATCTCCTGAATTCATCTTTATTGATGTAATTTTTCAATTATACATTTAACATATTTATGGCTTTTTTGTATATTTTTAGTTTTCTCTACTTACTTTATAAATAACAAGTTTTACTTTTAGTAAAAAAAGGTTTCTTTTTGCTTTTTAAATTTCAATGTAATTGTTTTTTGTTTTTTTTTTTGCTTTCAGAGTGCTTCATTTTCTGTTTTTTATTTTTTAAGGAAAGATATGTTATTTTTTAGATACAATATACTTTTATACCTCTGTGAATATTCATGATACTTATAATATTTCCCTATGCCTTAAATGCTTCTGTAGAAAGTAGTACTGTCTTAAGTTTTATGAAAATTAAAAAAACATGAATGGCATATTGTTTTAAATATTAATGTACATATTTATCACCAGCATCAATAATCACACTGTGGACAATGTTATTTAGACTCTCATTCATTTCTCTCTCCTAGATTATTGTAAAGCAAATCTCAGGTATGAGATATCAATAGAAATACCTTATGATCTATGTTTAAACTATATAAAATCTTATAGTATCAAAATGCCATTATTATATGTAAAAAGTAATATTTCTTCAAATCATTCAATAATTATTTTGTGTTTAATTATTTTCATTTCTTTATTTTTCCAGTATTTGTTGAACAAAGTATGAAAAAAATCTATACATTTTAGTGTTTCATATCTTGTCTCATATTAATAATCTTTTCCTTTCCCATCCACCCCTCCTTTTTCCCTTTGCAATTCATCTGTTAAATAATATAGTGGTTTTTCTGTAGGCATTCTCACTTTCAGAATTTTGCATACTCATGCTTTTATTTATAATGTTCTTCTGGCCTTTTGTGCTCTATTTACTGGCAGTTAGATCTTGAGACATTATCAGATTCATGATTTATTTATACATTCTCAAGATAAGTTATGAACTATCTAATTTTCTTTGTTTATTTGAGATACAAATGGCTATTATTTATCATTGCTAGTGAGGGGACCAGAGTTTGCCACCCCAAAATATGCCTTTTGTGATATTAATATTCCAGGCTGGGTACTTTTTACAAAACAGAGACTCAGGAAAAACCTTGACACACCTCAATCTTACCACTTTACCTGCTTGAAAGAATTCAGATAGAAAAATTTCCTTCAGGAAGAGATCCTTAAGCATATGCACCTTAGAATATTTGAATTAAGTGTGGCAGAGGCAGAATATCCAAGCAAGCCTTTATTATTTATTTACTTTTTAATTTTTTGAACTCCCCTCTGTGTCCCATTTTTTGGTAGCCCAAAAAGAAGTTGTTTATCATCCTCCTGTGAACTGCCTATATTACTTTGAAACCATAGGCCACTGCCTCCCTCTCCTTTTCTATAGAATGACATATAATCCCTACCTCACAATGTGTCCTCAAGCCTCCTGTATCTATGGAACCACCACATGTACACATATAATAAATGTAATCATTTTTTTATTAGTCTGTCTGATGTCAGTTAGATTATTAGCATAGACAGAAAAACTTAGAAAAGTGGTAAAATATTATTTTTTGCTCCCACACTAAGAAATATAATTTGATTATGGATTGTAAAGTGAATATATTCCAATACTATTCCTCTCTAACTTCTTTGTTAGACTATTTCAATAGGGAGAAAATTTATTTCATCAGCTCTCATGTTACCTTGAGGTAAACTGCTTACAAAAAAATAAATAAATGCCCAATTCTTTACCTATCTTTATTTATTAGTATTCAAAATATCTAGTGATATCAGCATTGCCTAAAAGTGACCAGAGAAGTTTTACTTTATTTCTGAATTGTTGTAAACATAAAGTTTTAAAATATATAATATAGTCCATGTTTTGCATTTACTCTTATTATTAAAAATTATCCTATTTGGCCATATGAGTCTTTACAAATTTCCTCATATTTCTTTAAATATATTACAGCATTTTTTATGACCTTTATTATTGTATAGTTGTACTTCAGATACACTGTCTAAATATTTTCTCTGAGTATGTATATCAGATATCTCTGCTTGAACTCCTGACTTCTTTTTAATAGAAAATTTTAATTGGATTCCATAATTGAAACACTAGTGTCATTACTACTGGTTTTTTTTAAGCCTTTTCAGTGAAAGGTAAATAGTTATTTTTATTTAAGAAAATATACATAATGAGTTCATTGCAAGATTTCTTATTAAGATTAAAATTCATGCGAGTTTTACATAACATTTAAACTAACATTTTTATTTTAAAATAGAATACTGATAGAGAAAATCACATAAAATAATACATAGGTTATTTCGTGTGATTTCTCTATATATGTTAGTGGGAAATACATCTTTATGCATATAGATATGTGTTACTTTTTGTTGAAGTAGAACAAAATACATGAGGGAATAAACTTTGAGGAGGAGTAGATAATAAGTTCAAATGTGTTGGGGTTGCCATTGAAACTCATGTTGAAAACTCTCTCAGGCAGACTTATATAATTGCCAGGAAAAAAATATGTTTATTAACATAGACCAAAATATCTTTTGAGTTTGAAGAGTAAAGGGAAAAGTTAAGGGTGAGTTCCTGAGACTTGGGTTGTTTTAAGAGACAAACAAGGAAGCAGAACCAACCATAAAGATTAAACCTGACAAACAGGGGCCATTCATTAAGAGCGTGTAGTGTAGGGCAAATGAGAAGAACAAGGTGAAACATTCTTACACAAAAAATAGTTTCAGATGTCATAAACGTGACAAATGAAGAGAGAAGTGAACAGTGCCCAGGAAATAGCTACGGGGTCATCCCCCATGACACTATTCGGAAGAGTTGCTTTGCTAAGTTTGGGTCAGAAACCACATTTCTGAGTGGGGAGAATGAACAGATACAAGAAAAAATAAACAGAACAGATAATAAGCAAAAATTTTAAATAAGCAAGTTTCAGCCACTTAATTCTGCCCATTTTCTAAATTACACTACTTTTTAAAATATGTCCTTAGAGACTCTGACAGTTACTAAGGAGGTTAGATTTATGTAGTTTTAATCAAATTTTATGTACTAGTATATGCAACTAAAAATGTAAATTGATGTCTGTTTTGAAAGCCAAAAATGTAAAATCATTAATCTGAAATCACATTTTATTAAAAAGATTTTTTTTACTTCTTTGAAAGCAACCAAGAAATATATTCCTTGAGGAAAGTATATAAACACCATAATAAATAACATATTGTTATTTTTCATCCTTTCAAATAAAAATATTTTTCTGTCATAGTCCTGTGTATTATTAAATTACATGGTATAGTGCATATCATATAAAGCTTTCTAAAATTTACAAAATCAAAGCTATCAAAAATTATACAGCTTATTCCTGGCTGGTGTGGCTCAGTGGATTGAGTATGAGACTATGAACTAAAGGGTCACCGGTTCGATTCACAGTTGGGATACATGCCCAGGTTGCAGGTTGGGTCCCTGATAGGGGGCATGTGAGAGGCAAACACACATCAATGTTTCTTTCCCTATCTTTCTCCCTCCCTTCCTCTCTCTAATAGTAAGTAAATAAAATCTAAAAAGAATACGTACACCTGCAACTAATACAGAATAATATTAAAAGTAAACTATAGTTGAAAATACCATAAAATGAAATAGCTTTCCAAGATGTCAGTGGAGTAGGTGGAAGCTATACTCATCTCCTCCCAGGACCAAACTGGAATTACAATTAAATCATAGAAAAACCATCCTGAAAAACCAACCGAATGCTATCTGGAGAGAAGCTTTATAACCAAGGATTTATGAAAGTAACCACATCACTACAAGACTAGTCGGAAGCACAGAGGCCCAAGAGGGCTGGCTGGCTTGCCTCCAGAGGTGGCAGCTGAATTTTCAGGGGGATATTTCAGTGGCCAGAGTCATTCCCTTTCAGAAGTGTGGGGTCTAACCCCCAAGCTGGGCTCCCAAGCCTACAGCACCAGGACTGAGAAAAGAACCCAAATAACATAGGGCTCTGCAAAACAGTTGGGTTTCTGTCTGCCAGGGAGACATGGCTAGAGATGCAGAGAGTTCCTCAAGGGCCAACATGCAACATTTTGTTTGCAGCCACTTTCCCTGGGTTCCAATGAGGGAGAGAAGAGAAGACTAGAGGCATGTGAGGAGATTCTGGGGTTGGTGGTTTGGGGAAGAGTGCTGCAGGCTCAGCTGCCAAGACCCCTGTGTTTAGTCATTTCCCCATACTGCAAAAGCCATTTTTCTTGGTCACAGAACTCCCCCCTGCCCATGTGGCCACTCTGGTGAGAAGCAATAGCCCCACCCACAGGAAAACCCCTCACCCTACCTTATGGAGGTTAAGCCCAGCTGCAGAGGATTACAGCTGGAAGCACTTTCATAATTAAGCCTTAGCAGAAAGCTTGCAGGTTAAGGAGGATCTCTGGGAGCTTTGAGATTTTTAGCTTACCCTCCTCCGGGCCTGGTGCTGGTAAAAGCCCAAGTTGGTTTACACCCTGGTTCTTTATGCACAAACTCAGGCACCAAAGGGTAGCCAAAAGCTGTGGATCACTGATACCTTCAAACAGGTTGTCCAGGACCAGTCACAGTCAGTGTCTGACTCGGACCTATATCATGGTCTTTATAGATCTAACTAATGCACAGAAATAAACATAAAAAGTTTTCCAAAATGGGAAGACAAAGAAACAGGTCCCAAACGAATGAACAAGATAATTCTCCAGAAGAGAATTACCATCTGCCTAATTAAATGCAGGCAAACAATCAGGTCAAAAGGTTAGATGATGGTATTAAGGATGCTCAAGGATTTTGAAAAAAGTCATAGAAATCATTAAAAAGGACCAGTCAGAAATAAATAATTCAGTATCTAAAATAAATAATACACTGAAAGGAATAAACAGTAGGTTACATGAAGTAGAGGATAAAATCAATGATCTGAAGGCAAGGTAGAAAAAAACATCCAAGTAGAACAACAAAAAATAAAAAAGAATTTAAAAAATCAGAAGAGTTAAGGCACATTTGAGACCACATGAAGTGTAACAACATCTGCATCATGGGGATACCAGAAGGAGAAGAGAGTGAACAACAGATTGGGAAACTAGTTGAACAAATAATGACCAAAACTTTTATAACCTGGTCAATGAAATGGGCACACAAGACCAGGAATTGGCAGAGAGTCCCAAACAAAACAGGCTCAAAGAGGCCCACCAGAAGACACATCATAATATAAATGGCAAAGCTTAAAAAAATGATAATTGAAAAAACCCAAAAGACTAATTTGAAAGAATATAAGTACCCCTATGTTCATTGCAGCATTATTTACAATAGCCAATATTTGGAAGCAGTCCAAGTGTCCATCAGTAGATGAGTGGATTAAACAACTATGGGACATTCACACAATGAATGACTACTTGGCCATTAAAAAAAAAAATTTGCATTGGCATGGATGGACCTGGAGAACATTATGCTAAGTGAAACAAACCAGTCAGAAAAATAAAAATACCATATTATTTAACTCATATGTGGAATCTAAGGAACAATATGAACTAAAAAGCAAAATAGGGACAGATTCACAGAGAGCAGACTGACAGCACTGAGAGTGTAATTGTGGGGTGGAGGGATGGATCAAAAGAGAAAAAAGGATTTCTGGTCACAGACAACAGTGTGGTAATTGCAGGGTGGGGATGAATTTGGAAGAGGTTAAAAGGGGATAAATAATAATGTAAAAATTATAATAAAAATGGAACAAAATAAAGAAAAATATGTAGAAAATAATTACATATTTAATAGATAATCCAATTTTAAATATAAGCTTCTCTTAAAAATGAAAGCCATTTAACTTTTTTCCTAATAAAGAAGACAATTTTCCTGCAGGTATTTTAGCACTAAAATAGAATATTGTTTTCATGTTGTACTTTGTAGAAATTATAGCTTCTAAATTTACTTGTGCTTGAATCGGTGGAAACAGCTGGTAAAATTTTCCATTATATTCTACTTTATTTCATGTAGTTTTATTTTAATTTAAAACAAAATCATATATAAATCTAGTTTGAAAACAAAAGGAAACAAAGTTAATTTATAAAATAAATTTTTGATTTATTAATGAAGTTAATTTTATACAATATTAATTTCTGCAATAGTCTTTAGATAAGCATAATTGCAGTATAGCATCTGTTAAGTGTATGAGTTATTTGAAAAGTAAAACTTTCTGAACATCTTCATTGACATATTGACTCAATTTTCTACCAATATAAAATTTACTTTCCAATTATTATTTGAAAATTTATGCCACAGTGTTGCAGATTATTCTAATGAGAATTATTTTATTTTCTTTGTGCTAATGGTAGAAGTTCTCCAAACTATTTTCTACATGTGTTTGCTAGTTTTGTAGTATTTTTAAAACAGTTAATTGCTGATCAAATACAATACCCACTCCCTTCCCTCAACAGATGGTAGACACCAGGTAGTGTAAATGATTGTTATATATTTCTTAGAATCAATAAAACAAAATCTAGCTGTGATCATTTGTTGGCACTATACCCAATGTCCTGCAGTCATTCAATGCTGGGCAGTCTCACACAGTATTCAGGCAGAGAGAAGAAAATGCAGGGAGGCACTAAGATGTCTGACATGCCTTTTTTCCATGATGGGGTGAGCCACTGGTGCCTGAGCAGCGAGGTACCTAACAGAAAGCCTGACTCCCTAACACACTAAGTGCACACAAAACCAGATGGGTGTAAACATAGACTATCACTTGTTATATAACGAACCTCGATTCTATGCCTGCAGGCCTTTAAGCACAGTTAGAGAACACTGCCAAGTCCCAGTTCCAGGGATATCCAGGTAAGGGAGCCTTACTGATTCCATTTTCCCTACATCCAATTATAACCAATTAAGTGTGTTCAAAAAGTCTCTGAATTTAACCCACTTCTCTCATTTCTGATTGGTTCAGGCATTCCTTACTACTTTCATTCTCAGCAATCCATGACTTACTCTTGGTAACTGTAAATATCAGCCATAAAAAATAATGAATAATGCATGATCAAAATGAAATAATACACTGGAGTTTACAAAGAAACTTCCATTTTCCTGCCAGTCTTCCTTGCATATGTCAAGAAAATTTGTTTATATACCAATATACATATCATTAATATGTATATAAATATATGTGCACACATATATTGTATGTATCATAAATAATTTGCATAACTTTTTTAGCTACGTGAAATACTTATTTCATTGCTCTATTTCATTTTACAAATAATTTTAATACTGTTTTTAAATCAATGTTATTATGAGAGAATAGAGTAGTTCTTTTGTATGCTGTAATGGAGAAGATAATAATGTTGGATGATTTCCTAATTCCATTATACCCTAGAACATGTAAAACAATATTGACTGATACTCTTGAAATTTTGAAAGTTGTTAGTTTTGTGTAAGTGACAGTTCTTCCCTTAGTTTTAACAATTTTAGCAGGTGTGTGTGTACATCTTTAGCATTTATTTTTCATGAAGTGACTATAACTTATCCACTTGCTTTTCAAAATCAGATAGTAGGCCTATTTAATTTATTTGGATTCTTTTCATTTTTTTTTTAATAGTTTGGGAGAAAAGTTAATTTTATTTAACATATGAATCAAATAAAATAATTTAATCAACATATGCATGTACTTGAGGGAAGCTGATATTGAATTTTGTCTTTTTAGTTTTTTAAAAAACAAAACATTATAAATGTATCTTATACCTTACTTTTTTTCCCAAAATAAACAAAATAATGAACTTTGTGTTTTAAAGTTATATTGGTGATTTTAAATAAATTGCCTGTGTGAGAAATCACATGTCATCATATTTTATTATTTCAACTGTTAAATTAATCCATTTGATCTTACTTATATTTCCTGTGTAGTGTTACAAAATACTTTGTATTTTACTAATTTAGATTTTAATTCCATCTGTGTAACTTTAATTACTTAATTTTAGCCTACATTTTGTTACACTTTTTACTAAATTGAAATCACTTTATATACTTATTTTTCATAGTATTATTTTGATCAGTAATTCATTAAAGCATAGCTATATTTCATATTTTGACACATAAGTATTTTTATATTTGTTTTATAAACATTTTGTAATATTGCCATTTTTGTTTTGATTTTTTCTGACATTATGTCTTTAACATAGAAATATTTTTATTAAAATTTCCTGTCATTTCTTTTCTATTTTCTGATTAGTATTGTTTTTCTATGTTGAGATTAGGAATAGATGCTTACTCTTTCTACCTTCTTGGAAATTTAGTGGTCTTTACTATATGGTCTATTTGATGACCATTTGTAGTCAATAGTTATTTCAATTAATGTAACCCCATTTAAAAAATCACTACATATTTTGTTTCCAGAAAAAATTATTTGTCTATGATGTATATGACTATTATATTGAAAGAGCATAGCTCTAGAAGGAACAAATAGAAAACATTATTATTTTCCCCATTGTCCACTTAGAGTCATTCAATGCAGCTAGTTTTGATGGGGCTTTAGATAAAAATTCAGGTAGTTCTCATAACTTTTCAGTTTGTGTCATTAATCAGATAATATAATAATCCCTATACTGCAAATATAATTTTTGCTTCATTGTAATAATGAAGAATTAAATTTTCATGAATAAAAACAACTTACTCTCTCTGAATTTGTCAATGCGAGCTACAAAGCTTTTGGTTAATGAAAGGGGCATTTTTGGTGTGTTTTATTTACTTCTTTATGTTTTTACATCCACCCATCCCCCACCTGGATTACCTCTGGTTCCTGTGGGATCCGGCTAAGAGAAGGAAGGGTAGTATGGATCCGGAAATATTTACTTGATTAACAGTGTCCTTACCTGTCATTGGTAGTTTCAGGAGATATTTTAATTAATTCTCCCAAAATGCTCTCACATAATTTCCTCAGAGATTTCTTTCTGCAGATACCTGATTGAAGTAGCTTCTTTGATAAAGTCAAAGCTGTCCTTTTCTCATTGTATATGTTGTCATGTCACCTTTAGTACTGTGTTGCCATTGTTCAAGGCTGGGCAGGTCCATGGTATTCCCGAAGACAGAATAATATTCAGGGAGCCTCTGGGTTGTCTGGCATGTCTTTCTTTATTCATGGGTGGGTGAGCCATGCAAACTAAAAGCTACATGTCTACCTGCATATTACATATCATGACCCTTGACCCCCACAGCATGGCACCCATATGACACCTGTCCCTTTGAATGTGCCTCTCATCATTGCCCCCAGCAGGGAGCCCCTATTCATTTAAATACTAGAGGGGAACAAAGCCCATAACATGCCAGAAATTATATAACATAACATAATTGTGTACATGCAAGCCCACTTCATGTTATCGGAACAGTTTATCAGACCCAGTCTCAAGGCTATGAGAACACTGGTTATTAGGCCCCTCTAAGGCTATGGGAACACTGTTTCCCTTAGCTACCCAGATCCCTGGGCCAGGAAGCCAGATTGCTTCCACTTACCTTACAATCCACCCCTTTTTTGTTTCTCACTTTACAATCTACACAAGGATGTCTTCCACAAAGGTCCCTTGGTGAGGGAAGACCCCTGCACCCATAACCCACAACAGCGGTACAGGCTACAGCAACAAGCAAGCAAAACAGAAGTGTTGCTGCAATAGCAGTACAAGCTTTAACAGCATACAGCCAAAATGCGGGCAATTAGGCCACCCCTAGGTACAACATCCACTCCAATTTCCATACAAGTAAGGACACTCATGTGGGCCACACACTCACAGGGTGCCAGTGGGAACAACAGCCCATGCACCGTTCTGCATCTCCTGGCAATGTCCAGCAATATGGGTCTGACACAGACCTGTCAAGAGTCCAGTCCACCTGGGTTTGTCCTTTTTAATTCTCAATGCAAAAAGGTGCTGGTCCAGCCAGCTCCACAGGCTCAGCTCTGAGCTGCCCTGAGCCATCCATCCCATACAGTGTAGCTGCTTAATGGCTTAGGCTGGTTTTACCGCTGTGTCACCGCAGGATACATGTCAGTCCAGGTAGCATTCCACAAGGGATGTTGGCTGTTCCACTGGTTCTGCAGCCAAGTCCAATATGAGACAGAAGCAGGAAAGATGCCCCATGGGAGGTCATCTGACATGCTCAGGGGGAATTCAGTGCAGACCCAGCACAATGATTAGTGAGCTACTGAAACATAGATATGAACCAGCCCACTGTGGTGTTACTTTGTGCTCTAAGGATGAAAAGACAGAGCACTTACAAGCACCAGTAAAGGCAAGTTATGACCCTCAGGCAATATACAGGCAAGCTTCTGGTCAGCTGATAAGACAGTGCCTGGCAGAGGGGGTCTCCCTGGACATGAACACCAGACCTTTCATACCCCAACTGGGGTCTCAGCATCTACTTGCAGTAACAGCGGGGAACTCATAATAGACCATAGGGAAATCACAGCGGTGCCAAGAAGAAGCATTTCATGGTCTATTGGCCCTGATTATGCCACCTTTAAGACTGGGGGCCATGTCCCAATCACCCAGGGTACTATTTGTAAGTTTCTCTCCATCCCTTGGGCCCAAGGGGCAACAAGAGCCACCCAGCACATATAGGGGCTTTTATTTCCCAAGGCCACATCCAAGTGACTGTTTTCTCTCACTCCAGTCCCTCCACAGTGAGCAAGAGAATATTTCCCTGGTTTCAGCAAGGCATCCTCAGTCTGTACCTGCAGCTGAATTGGAGCTGCAGTCCAGTGAGGGGTGCTTCCAGTGGAGCTGGCCCCGCCGCCTCCTCCTCCCATTTAGAGTCTGGAGGACAGCATATCTCTAGTACTTCCATTTTGGAATCACTTCTGGCAAAAAAAAAAGTTTGGTTTGGGGTACTTACAAATATTTCTCAAGCCAGGGCATCCCGAGTGGTCTAAACCTGGCTGAAAGGATACATTTAACCGTTGTACTGAGAGTGAACCTGAGTAGAGTGTTAAACATAAAGCAAATATATTCTTTCCTTTTCAATCAATACCTATAAATCTTCACAATTTCTCCTTGTGTCTCTGAATGAAAAAAAAATTAGGCATTTTTCAAAGCCCTTAGAAAAATTAAGTGATCTGGTCATATCTGGCCACAAAAACCATTTCACTTTGTCAATTAATAATTTCTAAAAAGTAACAGCACATGGTGATTTTAGACCATGGGTTCTTTAGTTTGCTTAGACTCAAATCCTAGTGTCAGTGCTTAACAACTCTGTGACTTTGAGAAAATTCTTAACATACCTATGTTTCAGTTTTCTCATCATAAAAACAAATAATAATACAATAGCAGCATAGGGTTTTGTTCATGTATTTGTAATGACCTTAGAACAGGGTCTGCATAAAACAAGGGCCATATGAGTGACTACATAAAACTTGAAACATCTAAAACATCTCTTTGGTTTCAGCTTGGTCTAATTGAAGTAGTAATCTTCAGTTGGGAAGGTGTAGGGGTGCCTTGAGCACTTCATTTCCATTTCCATTTCTTCTTTTCCAGCTACTGTTTTTGTGCCATAGCCTTGAATGGTGTTGAAAGAGAAGTAAGGGAATAGAAAGATCATACTTGCCTTGATTTGGCATTAACAGTTTCTGGGATTGACATGCATTTGTTTTTCTCTCATTGTGATTGTGTAACTATAACTCCTTTGATGTTTCTTCACTGATTGCTTAGGATAATGTCCTTAAAGTTTTGAAAATAAGATCTCATTGATGATTGAAGTGCATATTGATTAAATTATTTGGGAGGGAATTTAATTATACCAGAGAGTTAAAATGCATGTGCTCTGTGACTTTTACATTTTATATCTCAGTGTCTATGCTAGAGAAACTCTCACAGACATGTGCAATGATACTAGTTTGAAGCACTGCTTGTAACAATTAAAAAAGAATCAACTACCTGACCAGCCCTCATCTGATACATAAAATAGTTTATTCATACGCATGACTTGAACTCTCAATATAACTGGTAAAAACTTCTCTACTAATTGTAATGCCCCTTCTTTCTATATTATTTTATTTGAAAGTATTAACTCCTCAAATTGTAATGTCTTTTTCCTACATCTGCTTTATTTACCCAGTATACAAGGGTAGACCCCCAAAATACTGGAATTATCTTCT
>PVKM010028930.1:0-18000 GCA_004027735.1 Carollia perspicillata
TATAATCTTGAATTTTATTTTTCTTTGTAGTTAAGTTACTGGGAAACAGTTTTCTCCATTGGGGTCTTACAGTCAAGATTTGCAAAAGAGGACCAGAGCAGTATTTAATCTAAGGCTAATTACTATCCACTACTGAGTTAAAACTCTTTCATATATTCTGACCAATGACCTATATAAATCACGAGGTTTTCAGTTCGGCTGATGGGAACAGAAACCATTATAAACTTGTGCTGGTACTGGACAGTCCTTTCTGGTGGTTCTTTCTCAGACCTCAGGTAGCTTCCTCACATGCATGCATTTTAACCAGAGTTTTGCTGATTTTTGAGAAAGATCTTCTGCAGATATCCAGACTTTTCTCTCCAAGTAGCTTTCTCCTTCTCTGGTACTCCATCCTGTGATCTTCCCAGATTCTCAGAGCTATTTCTTCAGCTCAGGGAGTCTGCTAGACTTCACCTGGCTTCTCACTCCCTGTATCATAGCCTGGACACTCTGTTAAGGCAGTACAATGGGGGCAATAGTAGAGCTCACCCTATTGTATTTAAAAGCACAGAAAAATCAAAGAGTAAGAAATAAACCTTATGATTTGTTCCAGCTATTAAAAGTTACAATTACTTTAATGTTTTATCACTCTGAGGGAGGTTTTGCATTCCCCAATGTCATTCAATCATATATTTAAAGCAAAAAGGAATCTCACTATTTTTGTGTTTTAAGATGATCCTTCATATTTGAGGTTTGGCTAGACCTAGCATTAGCTTTGTTATAATAGCATAATCTCACTCTCTTTAAAAAATGGAAATACAGTCTGTTCCTCCAATTCTTTCCCATCATCCCATTCCTTCCTCTCCTGTCTGTTTTCTTTTTTTAACTCACGGTACTAGACCCTATAAATATATCAATATCTCTACTTCTCTGGGGTTCAAGACTTATTCACTGAGTTTTTCAACTTTGTGATTTTTGAGATTCTATTTTACTCTTGTCTTCTCTGCACGTCCAAGTATGTCTATTTCTAAGCTAGTGATACCTACGAAATATGACTAGTTTCAGAACTATTTCCAACTTCCTTGTTTAGCCTTCTATTTCTATTGTGGCACTAATTACTAGCAATATGATTAATGCACTACTTACTGGTGGCTTTGTTCCCTTTGTTTTTCTGATAATGCTAATTAATCCAATTTTGAAAAAAATACTTTCATTTCTGCTCACATGTGTCAGATTGCAGGTGCTTTTGAAATCACTTTTCCCCCTCTTTGGTTTTAAATTAAAGCAAAAAGTAAGAGTAGACCAATTAGTGATGTGGCTAAAAACACTCTTATCAAAGTTGTTCATCAGAGAATGCCTAGGACCGGCTGTGTTAGAAATGGCTCTGAAGGAAGTTACCATTCACTAAAACGTTATATTGCCCTTTACTCGTTTTTTACTTTGTGTGTGGGTGCTATTGTGAGTGGGAAGTGGTTGCTACTTAGGTTTGAGTGCAACAGACTTTTGATATTTCCAGTTGGAAGCATGGTTAAGGATGGCCACATAAGATATGGGCAGCAGTCATATCTAACCCTTTACCCCCTCCTTTCTAAATGCATCAGTCTTCCTGCAGTTCTCTCTCACCGTGTGCTCATTTGGTTTAATGTTGGGCAGCTTGGTTTTAAAGCTGTAGTTGGTACTTGCTGTGCAATTTGGCTTATGTTCACGGTGTTCGGTTTTTTTTGATTGATCAATAATACCTAATAGTACTTCTCCATTAAAATTCTCTTAGCACTTTTTAAGGGCTGTACTAAAGTACACTACATATAAAGTGATTTTTATTCCTAAGAAATATTATTTAAAAATTGATTCTATTTCTCCTCTTAAAAAATAAACAAACATCTAAGTTTGTATTTACTTTTTAATAGACAGGAAAAAAACTCTACAACTACTGAATCACTACACAAGGAGTTATATTATTACTTATGGTTTTAAATTCAACTTATAGAATTGTATGTTATATATATAATTTAAAATTTTTAAAAAGTTTATTGTTGTTCTATTATACATGTCCCAATTATTCCTCCATTGCTCTCCCCAGTCCCACCCACCCACCACCCCTGCTCCCACAGTCAATCCCAACCCTGTTGTCAATGTCCATGGGTCATTTATACATGTTCCTTGACTAGAACCTTCCCCTTCTTTCTCCTCATTTCCCCCTCCACCCTCCCCACTGATCGTTGTCAAGCTGTTCTTTGTTTCCATGCTTCTGGTTCTATTTTTATCATTTGTTTGTTTTGTTCATTAAATTTCTCTTATAGGTGAGATCATATGGTATTCATCTTTCGCCACCTGGCTTATTGCACTCAGTATAATACTCTCCAGTTCCAACCGTGTTGTCATGAAGGACAGGAGCTCCTCCTTTCTTTTGGTTGTGTAGTGTTTCACCATGTAAATGCACCATAGTTTTTTTTATCCATTCATTTATTAATGGTCACTTAGGCTGTTTCCAGGACTTAGTTATTGTAAATAATGCTGTTATGAACATAATGGTGCATAGGTTCTTTTGAATTGATGTTTCAGGATTTTTAGGGTATAACCCTAGCAGTGGAATCGCTGGATCAAAAGGTAGTTCCATTTTTAGACTTTTGAGGAAATTATGTACTGTTTTCCATAGTGGCTGCACCAGTCTGCATTCCCACCAACAGTGCACTAGGGTTCCCTTTTCTCCACATCCTTGCCAGTACTTGCTGTTTGATATTAACTAGTGATGGCCATTCTGTTCAGTGTTAGGTGATACCTCATGGTGGTTTTAATTTGCATCTCTCTGGTGGCTAGTGATGCTGAACATCCTTTCATATGTCTCTGAGGCCTCTGTATGTCCTCCTTGGAGAAATGTCTGTTCAAGCCCTTTGCCCATTTTTAAAATTGGATTGTTTGTCTTCCTCATGTTGGGTCATATGAGTTCTCTACACAAGGGTCTGGCACAAATAATGTGCCTATTTTATTACAAAATCTTTTATTACAAAATCATAAGCATGTAAGTCTATATCATAACAATATCACACTCAAGCACACCATATGACATTTTAGGTGAATTTTTAAAATTAAAACTATAAATTATTATACCCATATATTACCCTACCAACCTCACTGGAGCAGGTGTTACTTCTACTGGACACTATATTTTGGAGATCAACCCTTGTCCGAAGTATGATTGGCAAATATGCTTTCCCATATGGTTGGTTGCCTCTTCATATTAATGATGTTTTCTTTAGCTGTGCAGAAGCTTTTTAATTTGATGTAGTCCCATTTGTTTATTCTTTCCTTTATTTCCCTTGCCCTGGAGGGTATATCAGTGAAAATATTACTGTGTGGGATATCTTAAATATTACTGTCCATGTTTTCCTCTAGGACTTTTATGGTGCCATGACTTACATTTAAGTCTTTTACCCATTTTGAGTTTATTCTGGTGTATGGGGTAAATTAGTGGTTGAGTTTCACTTTTTCACAAGCACCAGTTCAGTTCTTTCAAAACCATTTATTAAAGAGGCTATATTTACTCCATTTTATGCTCCTGCCTTCTTTGTCAAATATTAATTGACCATTGAGACATGGGCTTATTTCTGGGCTCTCTATTCCATTCCACTGATCTCTGTGTTGGTTCTTATGCCAGTACCAGTCTGAGTTGATTACAGTAGCCTTGTAGTATAGTTTGATTAGGTATTGTGATCCTTCCTATTTTGTTTTTCTTTCTCAAGATAGCTGAGATTATTGTGAGTCATTTTTGGTTCCATACAATTTTGTGACATATTTGTTCTAAATCTGTGAAATATGTCATTGGTACTTTAATAGGGATTGCATAGAATCTATAGATTGCTTTGGGTAATATGGACATTTTAATGATGTTAATTCTTCCAATCCATGAACACGGCATATGCTCTCATATACTTGTATCTTCCTTAATTTCTATAGTGTTCTGTAGTTTTCCAATTACAGGGCTTTTACCTCTTTGGTTAAGTTTATTAATAGGTAGTTTATTTTTCTTATTGCCATAATAAATGGGATATTTTTCCTAGTTTCTGTTTTTGATACTTCATTGTTGGTGTAGAAAAATGCCTTCAGTTTCTGAATATTGCCTTTTTATCCCCCTATTTTGTCAAAATCACTTATCAGGTTGAGTGTTTTTTTTTTTTTTTTTTTTTTTTGGTGGAGGCTATAGGGTTTTCTGTGTGTACTCTCATGTCATCTGCAAATAATGACAGTTTTACTTCTTCCTTTCCAATTTGGGTGCCTTTTATTTCTTTTTCCTATCTGATTGCTGTGGCTAGAACTTCCAATACTATGTTGAATATAAGTGGTAAAAGCAGACAACCTTGTCTTGTTCCTGACCTGAGGGGAAAAGCTTTTAGTTTTTGCACATTGAGTATGGTGCTGGCTGCAGGGTTCTTGTATATGGCCTTTATTATGTTGAGGTGTGCTTCTTCTATTCCTACTTTCTGAGCATTTTTATCGTAAATGTGTGCTATATTTTATCAAATGTTTTTTCTGCATCTATTGATATGATCATGTGATTTTTGTCTTTCATTTTGTTTATGTGATGTATTAAATTTATTGACTCATAAATATTATACCATCCTTGCATTTCCGGAATGAATCCCACTTGATCATGGTGTATGATATTTTTAATGTATTGTTGGATCTGGTTTGCCAATATTTTGTTGAGTATTTTAGCATCTACATTTATCAGGTATTTGGCCTATAGTTTTCTTTCATTGTTGTATCTTTACCTGATTTTGGAATTAGGGTAATACCTGCCTCGTAAAAATAGCATGGAGTTCTTCCCTCTTCTTGAATTTTTGGAATAGTTTGAGGAGGATAGTAGTTAGCTCTCCCCTAAATGCTTGATAAAATTCACCTGTGAAGCCATCCAGTCCAGGGCTTTTGATTATGATATGTCACGGAGTGGGTCTCTTTTGGTTCATCTTGATTGGGACCTTCCATGCTTTCTGGACTTGTCTGACTTTTTCTCTCAAGTTAGGGAAATCTTCTGTCATTACTTTTTCAAACAAGTTTTTGATCCCTTGCTCCTCTTCTTCTCCTCCTGGTATGCCTATGATACAGATATTATTGTATTTCATGTTGTCCTGCAGCTCCCTTAAACCTTCTTTGTTCTTTTTTATTCTTTTTTCATTTTGTTTTTCTGTCTCAGAATTTTTTTCTACCTTGTCCTCCAGCTAACTGATTCAATCCTCTGCTTCATCTAGCCTGCTTTTAATACTTTCTACTGTATTCTTGATTTTGTCCTGGCTGTTAATGATAGTTTCTATGTCCTTTTTCATACTGGTATAGTCACCATAAGTTCCTTGTACCTTTCCTAGAGTTCTTTGTAGTTTTCACTGAGCTCCTTGAGCATCCATATAACTATTATTTTGAACTCAGTGTCTGATAGTTTGCTTGCCTTAATTTCATTTAGCACTCTTTCTGGGGATTCCTCCTTTCATTTTGATTGGAGGTTGTTTCTTTGACTCCCCATTTCAGGAGACTTTTCTTGTTTGTTTCTGTGCCTTAGATTGATTTGTCTTGACTCCCTGTCTTGGTATGAACTTCTATTGTAGGAAACCTGTGGGACCAGTAGTGCAGTCTCCTTGATTTCCTGAACTTGATGCTCTGATGTCTTTTATGCCATTTATGTGAGCTCTACGATTTAATTGGGTTTTGGTTATTGTTGGGTCATTCTTTGGTGGGTGCTTCCCTCTGGCTGACTGACTCAGAGTCACTCACCTAACAAGTCTTATATGCTGTTGTACAGGTGCTTCCAGAACAAATTCAAACAGCCCATGAAACAAACCCACATCTTCAAAAATAACCCCCATCTGCAACCACACTATCAACAGCAAATTATCCAATATTAATAAAGGTGTAAAGAGATTAAGACTATTATAAGAAAGGAAAAACAAATATGAGATGACTAGCTGAAAGAAAAATTATTTTGAGAGGCTAGATTAAGCAGCAATAATAAAAGTAGGGAATATAGACAAGGTGAAAAGAGAAAGAAAAATAAAATTTACATCATAAATAAAAAAGAATGGAAGAAAATTGAATGGAGTAAGAGAAGGCAAGCATATAGTACTAGGCTTAAATAGAAATTTGAAAAAATATATAGTGAGAGAGAAAAAATATGAATCAAATTGGAGAAAAAGATCTACCACAGCACTAACAACAAAAAATGAGCAAAGATCAATATAAGTGGGAATAATATGGAAAAAAAAGAAGAAAGAAGAGCTTAAGAGATATCTAAAGGAAAGAGAAGTGATTTTGAGAGGATAGAGAGAGAAAGAATATGAAGTGAGGAATGAAAACCAGGCTAAGACAGGAAAAAATTAAAATTTAAAATGAAATAAAGAAAAGACAGGAGGAAGCAAAATAGAATGGGAGAGGGAAATGGTAAAATTTGAGATCTGAAGTATAAACAGTGAAATCTAGAAATAAAATTGAAAAAATGCCACAATTACCACCATATCCACAATCAACAAGCAAAGATTGATAAAAGTAGAGAGAGAATAAGGGTATTTTAAGAATGGAGAAAAGAATGTGAGCTGACTAATGCCAAGAAAAATGTTTTTGAGAGGATGGAGTAGAGAGAAATAGTAATAGTGTGGAATAGAAACAAGTCACAGGAAGAGAGAAAATAAAATTTAAAACAAGAACAAGAAGAGGAAAGAAGAAGGTAAAATAGAGTAAGAGAAGGGAAAAGCAAAATATGAGATTTGAAATAAACTATAATGTAAAACCCTGTGACATAATTAGCACAAACTTGAAGGACAAGAAATGAAAGTTAAAAAGCTATGCAGGAGAGAAACTAATGCAAATCATGAGGAAGACCTCATTGGAATTCATCTCAGTAGAATCCAGTGTTTATCACCATCTTCTCTATCTGTATCTGCCCCTGGTGAAGTCAGATGGTGTCCAGATCTGGCCTTAGGCAGCCTGTTGGAGACTCCCAGTGATCCACAGTCTGTGGCTATCTCCTTCAGTTGTCAATCTAATCAATCTGTAATCAGCAGTCAGGCTTAAGCACCACAGGGTGAAGCAGAGTAATTCCTGCAGTTGGGGTTACTGCCTCCCCTCGGGCTGGTGTCATTTAGAGAGGCATGCTCTGCCTGAGAAAGATGGCTCCTGTAGTATAGGGAGCAACACAGCATAGGGATCCTGTCAGCTGTTTCCTCAGTTTTCACAACAAGGCCACCATCCACAGACTTTCCTCAAGCATCTCTAGTCCACTCCCTTTGCTGGACACCAGGGTACGTGGCTGCAAACCAAATTTTGTGTATTGGCCCTTTAACAGGCTCTGTGTGTCTCCAGTCATCTCTTCTGGCAGACAGGAATCCTGCTGCTTTTCACAGTTGGATGTTATCCAGGTTCCTTACTGGTTCCGGTACTGTAGGGTGGGGAGGCCAGCTTGGGGTTTAGATCACACACTTCTCAGGTAGAACTCCCTGGCCACTGAAATATCCCTCTGACACTTCAACTGCCACCTGTGGCAGCCCAGCCAGCCCTTTCATGGCTCCTCCAAACTCCCTACCAGTCACGTTGTGGTGAAGTGGTTTCTTCTGTCTGTCTGTGGTTGTAAGTCTTCTCTCCAGCTAGTGTTCAGTTGGTTATTCTGGATGACTTCTCTACAATTTAGTTGTAATTCCAGGTTGGTCCTGGCAGAAGGCTAGTGTAGTGGCCACTTACTCCTCCAACATCTTGGATCTACTCCTTCAAAAATTTTTAACATAAAATTATAATGTTTATGCTCAACATTATAGGAAGACTACTGATTTCCTTAGATGAATTGTTTACCATGTTATCTTATTTTGATCATGTGTACTCTAATCCATTTTTTGTGTTTCTTATAAAATGCCAGGGAGAGTTTTCAGAATGCCTCTGAGAACCTCACTCCCCACCTTTGTTTTTGTTTTTGTTTTTCTTTCTTTCTTTTTGTAAATAAAGTAGCAGAAACAATCTGTTTAAACTCTCTCATTCACTCATCAGGGGCAGGTTAAAAATGAGTACACTACAAATAGTTAAATATTTCTGTTGAATTCAAGGTTGTGTTTTTAATTTAAAAAATTAACTTTAAATTCATTTCAACAAAAAACAGGAGACTTAGTGAAGTCCTCACCCCCTAGAAAATTGGACTGAAGTGCTCATTGTTTTATCTGAAATATCACTTTTGACTAATTAATTCATTTTGCCCTTGACTGAATTGATTGGAAACCCCCAAAGATCTTTTGGGAAAGAAAGAGGGAGCTGTGTGCCTTGACCTTCCCTCACTGCCAATCACATCTTTATTTACTCGATTAAAACATGAAGCTCTGCTGTAAAACAAAAAGTGAGAAAATTATGTAGGTTGAGAGAAGAGTTTCCCCTTATGAAAAGCAGACTAATAGAGCTTCTCTTTTAATAAGATGAAATTTACGTTTTTGAATGGCCTTAAAGAAACTAAAATCATTCTAATTTAGACTTTCAATCATTTTTCAATCTTCCTTAGCTCATATTTTGGTGAATTCTGTTAATAGATTCCACATCAGTTAGTAGTCACCAAGTAAATTTTAATGCTTATTGTTAAAAAAAATTGGAGTTGTACAACAGAAGAATTGTTGTTTTTGCCTTATTTTAAGTCAGGTGGAAAGATAAATGGGCCCAGGTAAAATGTCTTTATTTTTCGGTTTTTAGTTTATTTGTTCTATTAGGCTAGAGTAGCTTTTCTAACTACCGTAAGTTATAATGTAAGACTGTTCTAGTATCTAGTCATTTTGCATGAGGCCCTTTTACTGATTTCCAAAAGCGGTTAAATGTAGCAGGTGTTATGCTTTTTTTTTTTTGAAGTGTATACTTATAAGTGAAATTCTGCTAGGCCAATACGATGCCCTCAAAACATCTTTAAAAGTCTCAGATGCTCAGAATATTTTGTAAAGTATTTTGTGATTGTGTGTATTTCTTTTTCACAGCTCATTTAAATTTTTATAATATATTATCAGGCCTTTGATCTTTTAGTTTCTGATCAGACTTAACACATAAAATGTTTCCTAAAATAAATCTTTGTTGTAAGTCTAGTATTTCTAGGCATAACCGCTTCTTGTTTTACTTCTATAAAGTTTTTTTATAATGACTAATAGCAACAAACATGCCATCTGAGAATTAAATGTCTTTACCCTGAGATCTATAATAGTCTGTTGGTTACCTAGAGCAACATAAATGGGCATTTAGGCAATCACTCTATATACCATGAGTTCAGTACTATTTGTACCATGGATACGAGGAAATGATACATAAAATAAGTGAGAGCTACTGTTTATTGAGCACTTACTATATGGCAGGCACTCTGCCAAGGGCTGTACAGAGCTATACAAGGGCTACAAACTCACTTTATTTGTATATCAATGCTCTCAGGGAGGCATTATTAACTTTCTTATTTTACAGATGAGGAAGCTGAGGCTCAGTGAGGTTAATCCAACATTACAATTGTTTGTCAGTTACCCAAGCACCTGAGAAATGATGGCTCTCTCTTTAATTCTGGTACAAGGACATGATGCTTTCTGGGATTCAAAAGTTATTTTGATTAAGAAGCAACTGTTTTATTACCAAATCAGTAATAAATGTTTAAAGGACCTGTCTTGGAATTTTTCTTAAGAATGCTTACAGAAATTTCCACAAGACAAAAGGATGAGCAAATTCAGGTTGTCCATAGTTTGATCACAGGACCCTGAAACGTTCAAGAAATTCCATGAACTTTGTTAGAAACAAAGAGAAGGAAGAAAGAGAGGGACAGAGTGGGGAGAGACAAAGGAAAGAAGCAAGAAAGGGAAAGAAAGAAACCCATCAAATTAACACCTGGTCGATAAATTTATTCACTTTTTCAATTGGCTAAAGTGACACTTGTACAGAGAGCCTGGAATGGCTTAAGCACTTTAGCAGCCACACAAAATCTTAGATCTTCATATATTCTGTTGCTCAAAGACAGAGGCTTGGTTCTACTAAAAATCCAGAACCATTTAAAACTTCTTTTTTTCTGGAAAGTTAAAACAAATGCAGTGGAATTATCCAAACATTTTTGTCTAAACAGAACTATATTCCAGCTGGCTAATTTGTAAAAGAGTTTTTGCTATTTTTATGTTAATATATAGATAACCAAACTTGATTCATGTCATTAAATATAGAAAATAGATACATATACATATATGTGTATACACACACAAACATATATATATATGTACTTAGAAAAACACCTCTTAAACTCAGTCTCTTTATTTGATTTTGAAATAATTGTAACCTTACCATAAAGCAAGCACTTTTACTGAAAATGATACGTATGAAATGTTGGCAATACTCTTTTCATAGCCGATTTTCATCCCACTTTCTTTCATCGTCATTTTCTGTGTAGCGGCTTATATTCAAGAATATTCCATGAATTTTTCTATGTTTTTTTTCTTTCATTATATGCAGTACTTATTGCTTTAGAAATTGTATTTTATTTTAGAAATTTAGAATGGAAATCGTCATGTAAAAGTTAGTCTTCTTTTTTATGATCATCTTCTCTACTGCAGAAATATATTTATGAAATAGTAACTGACCTTATGTATTGGTAATCAACACTTATATTATCAGAAGCAATAAGAAACTGCAACTTAAAATGATTTATTAAAATTTTGTAGACACAAAACACTTATTAATATTTTAATGTAATACTTAAGGCAATGTAAAGTACAGAAAATATTTATGTATTATATGTATTTTTAATTTGTTTTCCCCTATACTCTTGAGTTACTTTTCCTTTTTTATATGAAATATTTTTCATCCAGTTTTAGCAAAAATCAGAAGATAAGCTAGTCTCTGGAAGAAAGGAAAATAGAATTGATTTTTAATTACTCAGTCTATTCATATTTTCCACTATGGTTGGAATAAAGAGTTGACTTTCCTACATTATCTTGCATTTATCTCTCCTAGGTCAAGGATATCCATACATGTGAATGGACACTGCCATTCACCTAACGTACTCCTAGGAAACTTACTCTTAGGAAATATTTATAATATGAATGTATAAACATGGACAATGCTCATTATATTTATGTATAAGGAAAAATAAAAAGTTGGGTACAGAATTGGTTATGCAATATGATTACAACCATGTAAAAGAAAAGCAGGAAAAATATTAGAGGGTAATATACCAAAATGTTAATAATGATTATCTTATATGATAAAGTTGTGAATAATTTTTGTTTTTGTTTATTTTCCAAATTTGTACACATTACTTTCATAATATAAAAAGTAGTGTCACGTGAAATGAATAGTATGAGTTAGAGTCATATTTTCAGGTGATGTTTAAAATTATTCTTCCACTCCACTGGAGTTAACTTTTACATAGATGTGAACATTCCGAGTCTGTGTCAATAAGGAAGGCTGACCACTAGCTGGTAGGTGTGCTGGTGGGAAGGATGATCTGAATACAAACAACTGATGGACAGGAAGGAAGAAAGGGGGGAAATGGTTAGAATAACCAGATAATAGGAATAATGGCACATTGATTATTTTCCTATTAGTGTAATATTGACTGATTCTAGTGTTGACCTCACTGAGTTTTACTGATTGTTAGTAATTGGTTTACAAGCCTTTTTTCTATATCCTACCAAGTGAAAATATATTCCTCCCTAAAACAAGTCTTAAAGAACAGGATTAAAAAGTAAAACAAAAATAGTAGTGACTAAACTACTTGACTGTTTCATGGGAAAACACAGGCTGTGAAAGAAGAGTTTCTGATTTTGCCCTCAAAAACTAAGTTTAATTTTCCTCATCAGTAAAATGAAGATAATAATGTATATTTTACAAGATAAACTACCTTAAGGAGTGGCCTCCCAAATCAGGTATGTTCATCTTACAAGGTGAAAAAAGGAAAAATATGAAGCACTTTCATCATATATATATATATATATATATACATACATATATATGCATTATTATTTCATATACAAATAAATCTATTTACATACAACTCTGCTGACTTTAATGCTTGATGCATGAATGGGTCCTGAGGCCATCGTTTATCCCATTTGTCAGGTGGCCATAGGTCTCACGTAGCTCAGGAGAGATCCCGAGGGCGGGATCACATCCCGGGAGTCTGACCAGGCAACCTCACTTGAAAAGCTGCTTTAGTCATATTATAAGACATTACAGAAAGGGAACTGAGGATCACGTTATATAGTTTTTACCACAATACCACTCAGAAAATGTACTCATGGCTTACAGCAATTTCTAAAATGAAATCACACATTGAAATTAATAATTACATGAGTACAATGAACAAGAAATGGCAATGCTGACATTTTTCTCCCTCTCGTATGAGCTCATTGATGGCCTCATTGAGCTGAAAATGATGACAATCTGTTTAGCTTTGGCATCATTGATAACGAGCATAAAAATAAGGTGAACTTGGAGCCAGAACTTTAAATCATAAACTACTAAGTAAGGATTTGCACAGAACATGAAACATGTTCAATTATATTGTTCCCTTTAAAATATTATTGGTTATATTTTTGTTGAGAATAAAATATTATTGTGCCTTTAATAACTAAAATAATTATTTAAAATAATGTTTGTTTACTATGCTTCTGATTATTTTAAATTCTCTGTTTCATACACATTTTATAACGTGTGTAATATAGTAGTGGTACAGTCACTGTATATGATAAATAAGTAAATATACGTATTATATGGATTTGGGGGATATACCAGTGGTTGTCAATTGAACACACTGGGGGATTCTGCTGAGATGACTGTCAGTGAGAATTAAGATGTACTGTTTAACTCATTTCAGTTTACACCAGGTGTTTATGAACAACCTCATTCTTATTGGGATATTTATGCCACGATTGGGGGCAGCTAAGGGTCACATAGGGACCCATGGGCTAACCTGCTTTTCGTACTTAGAGAGATAACAGAAGGAGCCTCAGGAACCTAATGGGCTTGAGGCTGGTGACCATGCATTTCGGACTTCTGCTCAGCTTACTTTGTCCAGAGCAGTGATAGCAATCTTATTTTGGGGATCTGAAGAGATGGATAACACAAAGTAAAAATGTAGCACCACCAAACTTGGAGTCAACCTCAGAGAAATTTGGATTTGGGCAATGGAAAAGTTTAAGTATATATAGCAATCTGAGAAAAATGTTTTTTCCCCTCAGAATGAATTAAAAATATTATTTACTATTCCTACATCTTCTTAGTATGAATAATAAAAAAAAGCAAAAATAGTCTTTTTATCATCCATTCTTGGATGGTCGATACCAATAAAGGATTAGAGAATTTAGCATAGTATTTATATTTTATAAAAAGTTTACCACAGTTTTCTCACAGGGCCCTTTCATTCAAGGTACAGTTGCTGTTACTTTGAGGGAGACTGTGTGTATGTGAGAGAGACAGAGACAGAGGGAGGCAGAGACAATAGCAGAAGAATATTAGAATGTTCAGGAGACACATTTTAACGCAATTCTTGAAATATGTCATTTGAAGTTTTATGTTTATTAGGTATTCAAATTTGTAACCTGTTAAGAAAAATCAAAAATTTTATCTTTCTTTCCTATCTCCTCTGTATTTTTTCCTCAACAAATGTACATTTAAAATAAAATTAGTAAACAAAAAAAATAGAAAAATACCTACTTGGAAAATTATTTGGGCCCTTATTCTTATTCTGAAGGGATCAAGTCACAGGAGCCAGGGGAAACTGGCAAACATTTTCTTCATCTTTTCTTGCTTCCTGTCTTTCCTAGGCTCTCCTCTCCGTCTACTGGAATGTTAAAGAAAGTTCTTTGGCCCATACATAGGTTGACTCATTCAAATTCCATATGCATTCAGCTGTGCAACTAGAAAAGGCCTCTATTTTGTTGGTGCTTGGGGGAAGCCAACATAATTTGATCAGTAAAATTATTGAAGGTGATATTTAAAACAAACAAAGAACTGAAGGGTTGGGACCCAGAACAAAGCAGTGGTTGAGAGATGCGAAAGGATTTCTCGCAGCTTTTTGAGAGGCGTGTATTCAAAACCATAGCTCGCCCGTCCTTTCTAAACACAGCACAGTGAACCGGCAGCCCCTCTCACCGCCCGAATGCCTGTGCAGCCGTGTGACTAAATTCAGCCTTGCTACTTTTCCAGTTCTGATTTCCTAGCCCTGTGAGAACCTCCAGCCATTTAAGGGAGTGCCACTCAAGCTTATCCTTTTAATCGGAGCCCTTAGAAGAAATGCCAGTTTGTTTTTGGAGACAGTTAATCTGACGGAAGTAAATTCAAGTTTTGGCAAAGATCTGTGGTAAGATAGAGTGAAAAGCTGCCAAACAGTATTATTAGAAGAAGAAAAAAGGCACGACCTCCCCAAGTCAAATGCCAAGCACACCTACATCAGTTTCAATCAAGCTGTAGAAAAATAAGATATTTTTAGACATATTAAAGTGCTTCTTTGCCCCAAGGGCTGTTTTATTACTGAAAAAAAAAAAAGAGCTTGTAATCACTTTTCCGTGTGGTTCTTGTAATTTAATATGAAATGAGCTTTTAGAAAAACTATAAAACAAACTTAAACAGTTACTCCTCTGCATCACCCCACTGACCCTGAATGCTTCTCTGGCTCTCACTTTGCTTCAGTCGCAGGGTTCGTCCACATGGCTCTCCAGATATCTGAACAGTTCTGCAGGTGCACCTCCAAACTTGGGTTCCCTAGGCCCTCTTCTGCTGGGTGATTTATTGTTACTCTGCTGAGCTAACGGCATAACTGAGACACACAGAGCTGAAGAGCAAACCAAAGCCTCCACTGTCAAGGTTACCCAGGGATGAGATCTTGAAGGTGTTCTTGTCTGATATCCCCTTCTGAAAGATGAAGATATTGAGGCTCAGGGTGGCTGTGATGGGCCCAAGTTGTACAAGCAATTATTAAGTACAGAGCTTGCGTTAGAGCTCCGGTCTAGCCCATAGGTTTTTCCAGTCCCCCACTGTAGGCTGTTTTTGCTCATATAAGGAGGATAGGGGTGCTAGTCCAAGGAACCTAAGTCCTTTCTCCCCCTCTGCCTGCCTCTTCGTGCACTGGCAGGTCACAGGAGTCCATGTTATGCCAGAAGGTAATTTATGATTTATCACTCCTTGGAAAAGCAAAGAGAATGCAGCCATAAGGCTTCTTTTATAACATTTCCTCTGGATCATGCCATAAAAATGGGGAAGAAAGTGATAGATAATGACCCCTCCCTCAAAGGAGATGGGAGTATCAGTGATTGGATTTCTTCAATCCCACATACAACTGACTCCACCAAATGGAGCTAGGTTTGCTCACAACAGCTTCTCCTGTTTGCCTGGAACCATAATTGGAACCATTTGAAACTACCCATATTCAACCATTTTTGACCTTCAAAAACAGCAATCCATCTCATATAGTACAATTTAATTTTACTGAGCAGCAGGCAGGTGTCAGGACCTCTGCCACCTGCCATGTAGTGGGTCAACCCTTCGAACAGCCTATAAGTTCAATATTTTAGTTCCTCCCATACTGATAAGGCAACAGGGGCTCTGAGAGGGGATGTGATTCACACCTAAGGTCACAGATCCAGAAAGTGAGGACAATAGGATGTAACTAACTTGAGCGTACTTCATTCATATTCCCATTCTTTCATGTTTTCTTCAGTGCAGGGTGGGGCAGGGGGAAGGAAAGTATTCTGCCACTCCCTTCTCCCCTGCCCTCCATCTTACTTCCTTTGTATTCTTGGTGTGCAGGATTTTGTCAAGGGGCCCATGACCTTTCTCTCCCTAACCCAGTGTCATTTATCAGATTATCACTGGCCACCCCTCCTCCCTCTGTCCCTGTCACTGTCTTGTGCTCACTCTTTCAGCCCTCTGATCCACTTCTAGCCCTATCTGTCCCCTTCTGAGGAGTTCTCTGCCCTCTCCTAGAGACTGACCCACCAAGCCCTAGGCATCACCTTCCTGGAGGTGTTTAAAAGCCCCCACTGCCCTGAGGTGTAGCCCACCATCAGGGCAGTGCTGGGGCTATAGGAAGGGTGAGGCGGCAAGGACCCGGCCTGTCAAGAACCTGGCCACAGCAGGACAGTATAGTGGGCCTGGGGTGCTAATCTAGAGTTACTGAAAAGAATTCAGATGCTTAGAAACTTGAATGAAAACTACATTTTTTTAAAAAGATTTATTTATTTATTTTTAGAGAGAGGGTATGAGAGGTAGAGAAACATGGATCAGTTACCTCTCACCTGCCCCCAGCTGGGGACCTGGCCCACAACCCAGCCACATACCCTGACTGGGAGTCCACCAGTGACCCTTGGTCCTCAGGCTGGTGCTCAGTCCACTGAGCCACACCAGCCAGGGCAAAAACTACATTTTAATTTTCACTAACTTCTAAGTAAATTTAACATTTTCTTCTTTGTTGAATGGAATAAAACAGTGGTATTAGTGGTAACTATGATTTTGTCATCAGCAGAAATCACAGGTATTTTTATATTCTATCATGGTTGTTGTTGATATCTCAAAGTATTGTTTATGTTCATCATGGCTTCCAAATCATAACCGGCTACCAGCTCATGTCTATTAACAAAGAAGCACATATATTACTATGTAAAAATTTTGCTGTTTTGTATTTTGGAAATTAAATTTTAATGTAATTGGTTTTCTTTGTAAACCTACACGTTATTTTATACATTTAAAAGCATTTTTCTTGGAAGTGGCCCATGGGTTTCACTAGATGAACAAAGAGCTGAATGGCACACAACTTGTGAAGAGCCCCTGGCCCAGTGGTTAAGAGGGCATCAATGAGAGTTGGATCTGAATCGTGACTCCACCCCTTACCAGCTGAGAACCTGAGAAACATTTCCTTACTTTTCTAAGCCTCAACCTGCCCAACATCTAAAGTTGGTATGCAGACCTACTGAACCACATAGGTTTTCTATGAGGATAAAATGAGATAATCCATGCAATATGCGGAACCTAGTGGTCACCAGCTCAGAGCAAGGGCTCAGCAATTGTAATACTGATATTATTAGAAGGCATTCCCTCTCCTGTGGTGTCACATTCCCTCTCATAGTCTCACAGTGTCCTCCACTGTTCAGAGTCCGCCCAGAGAATGTGCTTGTGAAACATATTCACTTCCAGCACCCGGTGATGTCAAGTGCCCACAGAGCCTCTTGAGCTGTTGTAAGGGACCCATCATTTGCCCCACCAAAGCCATTGGTCATCAGTTAGCAAGGACAGACAGGCTGATTTCCACAGAAGCCCTTGCTCTATCCAAAGAGGTGTTTTACTTATGAGCCTGGCATCGGGCCTTAGATTTATTGACATTCATGTCATGTCCTAGTTCAATCGCCATTATGGCAATCCCTTAGTTTTTCTGCACCCCATGGAAGCAGGTAGGTAATCTCTGCGTTGTCCTTCTCACCCAGCTGTTGTGCAGAACAAATGAGAGAAAGAGTGTGAAGGTCCTTTGAAAATCATTTAGTGTGGCATAAATATTCACCAGACACACACCCCACCCATTTACAGCTTTGCACATTTTCTCCCTTGCCTAGAGTGCTTTTCCTACCATATTTCAAGGCCTGACTCCCATGGCACCTCCTCCAGCAAGCCACCCTGACTGCACCACTGAAAGAAATAATGGAACCTTCCTTTTCTTCTATCATCTTTTCATCTATACTACTCTTTCAGCATGCCACACTTTCCTCTTTATTCTATAGCTTTTGGGTCACATCCTTCCTGCCAAAGCAGCATTCTGAGAGTAGGACAATTTTTTAATTTCACTAATTTTACTTTGTATAAATGAAACTTTTTGGATTGTGGGCCTGTATCTAAATACTAAACACTCATTACAAGATTTTTTAAAGACATTGAAGACAATTTCTGCTCTAGAAAGAGTTGATGGGGAAGTAATCAATAAAACATGGGACAGCTCAAGGGCAAATGCATTACCTAAACATTATGTGAACTCTGAAGAAAGATTAAGCTGTGGACTCTGTGGGTTAGGGAGGC
>PVKM010028931.1:0-18018 GCA_004027735.1 Carollia perspicillata
ACAGAGAAATAATGTTTAATTGGGATATGCCATGTCCCAGTAAAGTTGACAAATTAAATTAACCATCATAGAAAATACTTAATGAATAAGAATGTGTTTTTTATGAAATTAAAAGTTAATCATGTCCTATAGTAGTTGTTGAAGTTATTTAAAGTTTATTCCAAAATGAAGAAAGTAAAAATGTAAGGAAAATGTCTATATAGCTATAGGGAATTGTAAAGAGTCTACAATAAATAAAAGGAAAAAGTTAGGTAAGGGGAAAATATCTTATGTGATCAAGATAGCTTAGATTGACTGTGTTTTTAATAATGTTTAATATCAAAAGTATATGCTGGAAAACTTGACTTTGGTTTTCTCTCTCTTAAAAGACAATTAGTCTGCTCTTAATAAGAAAATTAAAGTATTCTCTTTAAATTTTGACTAACCTGCCTAGGAAAGAAAAAATATGTAACTTATCAGGATGATTTATTTTGTTTTTTTGTCTTTATCATGTTCTGTTATTTAAGAGAAATATGTTTCCAGTTCAAAGATTTGTTTTTGCTTCTTTGTTCTGTAGTCATGTTATCTCCTACTGATATTTTACAAATCTTTTATTGTCAGTTTGGTTGAATAGGTAACTAAGGATTGTTTTAGAGTTACCTGTCATCCTATTTAATTGAGTGTTCAAAACATAGCATTTTGACAACTTTTGATATTTTCCATTCCCAAAATAAGATTCTAAATGAAATCTCAGTCTTAAGCTGACTTCGAGGTTTCCTAGAAGGTCCTTAAAAGTCTCAGATAGCTTGTGATTTTCCACCTTATTAAGAAAAAGAGAGAGATGCTTTTAAGTGATTGGTTTGTTTGATATGTTAACTGGCATGAAAAGCTTTGCCAAATAAGAAGAGATGTTTAACTTTCTCTTGGTTATGGGTAAATGTTATCACTATAAACATTTCAAGAATTATAAAAAATTCCTAGAAAAATGCTAATGTCCTTGCTGTCCATAATATGTCCTTATGATGCTTTGTCTCATAGTACAAAACAATGATATAACGTTATCTTTTCATAGTTCTATGTTTAGTTAAAATGTTGTACATCATAGAAACAATCAAATTTCCTTGTCAATTACATTACTTTTATGAACTCTATTAAGATCTTTAACCACAGCTATTTTAAGTCTCTTGCCATTCAAGATAATTATCAGTTTACTCTGATGATTTTCCTGAAACTTTCTGCAATCTGCCACAAGCCAGAATCCTTCATCTTCAACAAAATGGCCTGTTTCAGAGACCCATGGAAAGGTTTATAAGAGGTACTCTGGGGTACATGCTTCTGACAGCATTAATAACTTTAAAATTATACCACTAGGCTGAGCAGGGATTTATTTGTAGAAATTGGGTGGATAAGGTGATGAAACTACTAAGTCAAGATCAGGAAAAATAAGAATTAATTATGTGGGATTAAATAAAGTGATACATAATTATTATGCATATTATGAATTTCTTTTGGAACATTACTTGTTCTTCCATGTTCTATTTTTCATATTTAAGGAGCCCCTTTTCTCATTTTCTTAAGTTATTTATAACTTTTATAAATTTAGTAGATTATATTTTGCACACAGAGGTAAAACATTTATCTTTTCTCCTTGCTGGATACTTCTAGAATTCATTAAGCATTCTCATTAAGTATTCTTACATGGCAATATAGCAATTTGCATAAATTCAATGAGAATGTGTTCTATGTAGAACATACTTGGGAAAATTAATCATATTATCAAAGCTTTAACTGGAAAGTCATATTTGAGAATGATATATACAGAATCTGATGTGATTAGACAACTTTAAGGAACTAAGACTGACTTTATGAGCCAATGTTTACAAAGCACTCTTTGGAAAAACTGTCCTCTCACTCGGCATAGAGGAGTTCTAGAGCCTTACAAGTAAGTGAGAAAGGTCACATCCAGGCAGGTCCAGGAACCTTAGGATATTCAGGGGAAATTGAGAAGAGAAGAGCTCACCCAAATCTACAGGTACTGCAGGTGAAGTACAATGTTTGAATCTTGGCTCTCCAATCTGAAGCTCTGTATAGTAAAGCAGAATTTTAAAAAAGCTTATGTGATCAATTACTACTCATGCTGCAGTTATCAAGTTAATAGGCCAAATTTAAAAAGAGTAGACATAGTTTGTATACAAAAACCATTTAACTTCATCTTTGGTCAAAATGGAAATTATTGTAGAGATAAATGCTATGTTTCTATGTAAAAATTATAATCCACCACACGGCTTATCAGACTCTGGTCCTGTTTGTTGTCTTTGTGCTATTTTTCACCTCTTTGTAAATTACATCCTGCTACTTTCAGCATTTGTCAGTAATTAGTTTGTAAAAATTAATGTTTCCAATTTTTCTCCCACCCTCCTGACTTGGTATCACTGAGAACTAAAAACTGACTGTCCACACTGAAACTCTAGGCTGTGCAGTAGCTGCTGTTGCCCCAAAGCTCTGGAAGCTGAAGCTGGAAAACTTGACATAAACTTGAAAGGAGTTATCACAGCAGGTAGGATCCCTCAGGGAGTTCTCCAGAACACCCGTGTCTTCCATGCTCTGCTCTTGAAAATGACCGTGCCTGCAATGCTGTCATCCATGCCATGAGCAATGACATGGACTACAACCTTAAGTAGTCCACCAGATTGCCAGTTCTGCCCCCACTCCATTAGGGAAAGGCATTTTGAGCCGTGCGTCTGAAATCCTCTCAACTATCTGAGATGTTTATAGTAGGATCAAAAATTAGGTTTATAGTAGGCTCCAACCCTTACTATTTTTGTTTGTTTGATTCCATGTAAATGTCTCTCAGTGGTTGTTTGATTGGCCCCATCAATATAGAAAATGAGCTTTGATGTGTGCCAGGCTCTCTCCTGAAATGTTACTCTTGACTGGCCTACCTATTTCTAGGACTAGGAGGCTGGTTCAGTGGGATATGGGGCAGTAGCCTTACAATTGTCTTTTTCTACTCGTTCATCTTTTTTTAATCTGTGCTGTTTTCCCCTTTGCAAAGCTTTTATTTTACAATTTCTAACCTAAATCTTCCTCCACACCAGCCAATATAACCTTATTTTTGTTAAATTTACAAGGAAGTTTCAAATGGGGAACTCATCGAACTCTATGAATTGGTATAAAGTTCATTGTAAAATGAAAAGATTTAAGCTACAGAAAATGCATTAAGAAACTTATCTGAACTTCTTTTATCTGACTGAAGTGGGGTCTTCTGAGTATGCAGCAATGAACTTCCCTTGAGAAAGTTTCCTGGGAATTCATTCAGCTTTTATGGAGACAGACTATCCTTTCCAATTAGGATCCGAAAAGCCCAATAGAACCTTCCGGACCTTCCCATGGAAGCCCATATGCCCCCTTTTCCCTCTTCATTTTTGTTACTTTTTCATATACAAACCTTGATTTCTGGCTATTCATCACTGAGTAACTCTTGCATTCCAGTATAAATAAATTTTGTCCTTTTCTTTTTTCAGTCTGCTTATTGTCAATTTTCAGATCCTAAAACACTGGGCTCAAGGAGGAAGAAAGAGAAGTTTTTTCCCTCATCAACACATCTTACATATATTCCAAAGATTTTCATGTAGTGAAAGTGAGATATTATTACAAAATATGTGTTTCTGTTATTCAAGTACACTTAAGAAGTTATTTCAATATAATTCATACAGTCTATAATTAAATTAAAAGTGTGTTAGGTTATGAGGATTGAATTCTGGTCAAAAAGGGCAGACTATGCACAAATGTTATCTCAGCCCCCATTCTAAATTTTGAATTTAAATGACAAAAGGGTATTATAAAAACATTAATTTAAAATTGATGAAATCTCAATAGCACTGGGAAAAATAATTTTCATGAGAGGACCTAAATGATAGAAGGCATACGTTGCTGCGGTCTGGCTGCGGCAGAGTCCAGGGGTCTGAAGGTTGAGAGGGGGTAAGGCATTGGCAGTGAGAGACAGAATAACAAAACGACTCAAAGGACAGTGAAATTCTGCTCGCTTTATTGTGCAGCAAGCAATGTTTTATACTTTCATTTTTGGCAAAGGTTGACATTTGTGGTTACAGTTGATCATATGAGCAGAAAACCCAAAACCCAGATATAAATTTCATTAATCTAACAACCCTTCTAAAACTATAAATAATATCGCAGAAAAGAATGTATTGGCCTTAAGGGTGATAAACAATTTAATTATGTAAGCAGGGTTCAACAATGACTATATTTTGAGTTAATCTTTCTTATAACAATACTTCAATATTTTCTTCATGAATTTAGTAAGTTCTTTTTCCACATGGTTAGTCTACTCCAGACAACATCTTTTGTACCCTGTAATTAATTTTCTGAGGATATGGTACAGGAATAGTGGGTATTTCTAATAATTCTGCTTGTTGTAATTAATCTATGACGTTTTTAATTGGAACAGTTGGGGAAAGTCTCTTACTCAGGTTTATTAGTTATTGAAACATCCTGGACAAGCACTAGTGGGCAGAGAGGAACTCGGCATTTCTACAGAACTTCTCTCATTATTTTTATTAAACATTAACGTACACTGAGCTGTATTTTTGTACATTTCTCATGTTAGTCAGACTCAGAATGAAAAACAAAAACTGTTCCTGAACAGTGGGGACTATCCGCTGGATATCTCTTTCCTTTTGAGCTAACTTTATATATCTATGTTGGGGTTATGCTTTGTACAAATAGCTCAGGTTTTGTGGTAGCTGTAGGGGTATTTTTGCTAGGAATTCTAGGGGGTTTTGCAGGGGACGTGGTCTTTTCTTCCCCCTGCAATTCCCCTGTAGGAATGGGATTTTCTACGGGGATTTCTCCCTCTACTTCCTCTCTGTGTGTCCAGATCTTGGGAATCAGCAAGCATAGTATCGAGCCACTAATGATTGCCAAAAAGAGATCTGCCCTCCTCTCCCACTTTGTCATGCCACATCCTTTCCTTAGAAGGTTGTCTCTCTGAGCTCATTCCTTCTCATGTCCGGACTCTGTCATGCAACATGTGAAGGTGAGGATGTGGCAATATGTAATTGGATGGTGGAGATACCACAACTAATACAATACGATCACAACCAATGCAACAAAAAATACTAGCCTGAGAAAAACAAGGTAGGTACTGTCCTTTCTAAGAGAGTTTTGGGGATATTACAATCTCAAAAGCAGCCAGTTTTCAGAGTAGGTGACTGAAGAATTGTAGCATTCAGAGCAGTTTATTGAGTTGGGCCTTGGTCCCTTCCTTTTCCCATCATAAACCAACCAGCGGGAAGAGTGACTTTGCCTTAAGGACTGACGTCCATAGAAGAAGGGCTCTGTGTACAGGTTACTCTGGGTTAGAGCTCAGAGACTGGAGAGAAAAGTAGAGCAGAACTAAGCTACCTCATTCGTTTTCAATAAATCTAGAATACAAGGAAAACAGACATTTAGGAGAGGACGACATCTAAGAATACCATCTCACACATCCTCTTTAACTTGGGAATGGTGGGTGCCACCAACTCAATTGCTATTTTGATAGCCATGCACTCACAGAAACCCTGATTGTCAAATGTACAGTCCACTTACACAGAATGTACAGTCACTGCCCTGTGCAAAATTGAGGTCTTACAGAGATAACCTCAATGTTACGTTAAACGCCATTGCTAGTCCTGTGCACAAATCAGCATATTTTACCCATCAATGTGAATAAAGAATCAAGGAACATTGAACCCTGAAAAAAATATATCAATAAAATAAATGTAAGGAATAAAAGTTAAAAACAAAAGAAGTGACCCTCAAATACATAATAAAACTTTAGAGTCTAAAATATAGTATAAAAATTCTAATTAATACACTCAATAATATTTAGATAAAACCATATGCTAAGAAAAAAATAATAAAAAGGGACAATCTGAAGCAGAAAGATCTTGGTGAAGAAAGCGGTGTTAAAAACATGGAGATAAGACAAAACACAAAGATTACTAAGTGTTCTTCAGTGCACCCCGGGCTTGACTTCCTAGATTTCCAGTTTACTGGGTTCTTTCACAATTCTAAAATGTTTAAGTTTAATATGTGAATTTTTGATTGAAAGGAATGAAGGTGATTTTTTTTCTGTTGCAAAAGAACTTTCCAAAGTTTGCAGGTTGTGGACATTAACCGGTTTGAATCAAACATGGCAATATTATGTTATCATGGCCATAAAATTCCAGCTTCTTGAGTGTTTCTTGGTATGTATGGCTTTATCACAGTATCAGTTCCCTCACTAAGTTGAATAAAATCTTTGATACATATTTATTTTATATTCACATGTGAATCATGTTTTTTAACCTTTGACAATTTTGGAGGTCATTTACTTTGATGTCCAAGTGAACTTGCCTGGTGAAGTCAGAAAAGTTGCATTGCCAGAAAAGTCTACCGCAGCTCTGAGTGGTGTGGCCTTGTCGGTGGAGCATTGTCCCACAAAGCAAAAGGTCACCAGTTTGACTCCTGGTCAGAGCACATGCCTGGGGTGCAGGTTCAGTCTCCAGTCTGGGTGCTTAAGGTCAGTATTTCTTTCCCTCTCTTTCTCCTTACTTTCCCCTCTCTCAAAAAATAAAATGCATGAAATCTTTTAAAAAGTGCATCTGCTGTGCTACTTAAGTCCAAACAAGTCTTTTTGGTTCTCAAGTGAAGCCCAGAACGTTACGTTTCCTGACTCTGCAGTTGTGCTTTTTAATTTCTTCTTCCCTAGCAATTTTGTGTTTGGGGTTTGTGTCTGATTTGTGCATAGTTGATAAGTAGTTCCCATTGGTGGCTGCAGTAACTGGGAATCTGATTTTATTGTTCGAGCATTGAAGAGCTTTGTCAGATGGATGGTGGTGATCTATTTTCAGTAGGGTGACAGATGACGACATTGTTATGCTAGTCTTATGTGTTAGTTACCTACTTACCGACTCAAATCTCTGAAAAACACTGTACCCAGTGGGAAGGGAAATGGCTTTTGATATCTGAACTACGTGGGTGGGCTTCGTGTTTATGGCTTACTTCTGACCTGTGATTGATGTAAAACTTAAAGCTATTAGCTCTGTGTCTGGAATTCAGAAAAGCGTTTACTTTTCCTGGTGTTAGAATTATGTCTTTGCCTGCCACCAGAGGGCATTAACACAAATTAGATGATTAAGTGTCTTCCGTTAGCTGTGTTTTGATTGTTCTATAACGACAAATACACTTACGCATAAATCGAATGCTCTTAAAATTTACAGAAAATAAGGCAAGTGAGCTTCTAGTATCTTAAGGATGCTAGACATCTTAAAAATAATTTTTATGGAAAATGCTCTCTTGGACACATTTTAAAAATCCAAATCACACAATTATAGTTGTTCTTTGAACAAATCAGACTTATTTAATAATGTTAGTTAAAAATGTGAGTAATAACTCTATGTCTTTGGCTTGGGTTTGTCAGTATGGGTTTAATGTAAGCATATGTTTTCTTTTTAACATCATGAGCTTGTTATTACATGAAGAGACTAGTTAATGTAAACTACTTAAACTTCTTATATTGGTTTATTAATCCAATAAACTAACTCTTACATGATGTTTAAAATTATAAAAATTTAAATCTGTATTTGACTAAATTGAATCGTAAATACTTTTTTAAAAAAGTGATGATACTTGTAGTATGTCACACTAACCTGAAATTTCAAGATTCAAGGTAACTTAAAAGTACGGGTAACTGTTGGAATCTTAATTTCAAAGTGTGTTAAATATTAAAATGGATACTAAACATCATTTTTAATGTATATAGTTTTTGTTATTTTTATATACTATATAGTGGCTATCTCTTTGGGTATGAAAACAAGTAAGTTCATGTTTACAACTTAAAAATGGTATCAGTTGACTAGGAGAGCTCATCAGGTTAGTTTTTGTGGTCTGTTACAATGTGTATATATATATATATATATATATATACGAATTTTATATATATAAATATATGAGGTATCAATCATCTACTTCTTTATTTGCTTTATAAATTAAAGTTTGTTATTTTGGTTAAAAGTTATAATTAATACAGTTTGTTGTAGCTCTACTTGGAAGAGTGGTGGCAGTGACACAGGAATGTGGAGACAAAGTAATAGAATATGGTTTAGTTCATCAAGATAAAAAAATAGTTTTATCTTAAATTGTCTGCAGTGTAGAATGCAAAAGACATCTGTAAAACACAAACCTGTATACCTCTAAAATGTTGTAGGTTTGCAGGAAGATAATTTTTATTTGCCTTAGTTTAAAATATCTACATATATTAAAGTCTGAAAATGCGATAAAATATGTTAAAATTTTTCTAAATATTACTCTGTTTTGATGGGTTAATTCTTAAGAAAAAGATTTATGTTCTTTACTACCAAATATTACATTTGAAGTTATCTCTACTAAAATGATAAATTGGTCTTAGAGTCATTAATACAGAATGTTAAAAATTACTCTTTACTTTCTACTTCACTCTGTAATTTGCTTAGATTTCAGGTCTCTAGAAAAGTTTTCTCTATTTTGTGTACATATTGTATGATGGATTACTTACAATCAAATATGTAAATATGTACGGTAGATAGCAATGAGCTGTGAGACCCTTGAAATGCTATATCTTATTTAATGTTTCTACTCATCTAATGAGGTAGATTATATTTTCCCCAATATGCTGAGCAACTGAGACACAGGGGATTGAGTAACTTTTCTAATGTTACAGGACTAGATTAGTTAGTGTTCAAATGCAGGTGTCACTGACTACAAAGTCTATGCTGCTCTCAGCCCTGGTGTCTTCCCGATCTGAAAGGCACATGAACAACACATCAGCATGACGCTAATGAAAAACACTCTGGGAGCCAAGCTCTGGTGCTCATTGCTTCTCCTGGGCTCCTCTTCTCTCATCACTGAAGTGGACGTTCTGGGCTAGTGAACCCTTAGACCTCCTCTAACCATAATGCAAAATAAACTCTGTCACCACTTTAAAAACAAATTCCTTGACACAATTCTCATATAGTGAACATTAAACACTAACCTACTTTGGAATATACAGGGTCTGACACAAATAACACTCTTATTTATTAAAAATATTCATTAAGAAAAATAAGTATGTAATTCTGTAACATAACAATCACACTCAAGCATATCATATGACATTTTAGGTTAAATGTTCAAATTAAAACTGTAAATTATTACACCCATATTATTACTCCACCAACCACACTCAACAGTCCTCACTTCTGCCAGACCCTGAAAAATGTCACTACATTGTTAAATACTAAGTACTTAATTTTAATGTCACATATTAGCTATAACTGATTCCATCCCCAGTTACTAGTAAATAATAAAATAATACATATTTCTAAATTATAAAAAAATGTTGTTATATCACTTAAAGTACTAAGACATGTCAAATTAAATTATATAATTAAAATTCTACTTAGTATTGTAAATTATCTGCTATTATTAACTGCAACATTTTTGACTGTCTATCTAGTTACTTAAACTAAGGTAAGAATTTCTATGGAATAATGGTTTTATTATGAAACCTAGGCCAGCATTTCTCTCTTAAGAGGTGTTTTTATAAATGTAGGTTGGGAGGCCCAACACTTAAAGTTTCTTTATCAATATGACTAAAGATGAAATTAAGGATTTTTTCTAAACAGGTGATTAATACATGTAGTTCTTAGAACAGTCTAAAAAAAACACCATCACAAAATGCCTCAAAGTAAGAAGCAAAATTTCCCACTCTAGCCCAACACCCTATTGATGTAATTTCCCATTAACACCAAAGGAAGGTTTTTGTTTGTGTGCCTCATGACATATTTGCTAATATTAAGATTTCACAATTAAAAATATAATATTAATGCTGAAATGAACATTGGTATCTCCCAAACCAGTAACCTACAGTGTGATTTTCCCAGTCAGATGATATTTGTATAAGGTGCTTTCCATTATTTTTTTCTTATTTGAGAAGAAGGACTATTTGACTCATTTCCTTAAAAAAAAAAAACAGTCATTGATTTTTTATTTTGGCTGTTGTTTTTAAACTGAGAGACAGATGAGAAATTGTATTGGATTGAGTGCAATTTCTGTATTCAATGATGTTGTAAAGCGTATAAAAAGGACAAAATAAAGACATCCATTTCTCAGCAAGGATACATAAAACTGGGTATTCAAAATACTACAGTATATCATGTCAAATATAACGCACAAGGAACAGTGATTCCATTCATATTTTCTGTCTTCTCTACTTTTTGATAGAACTTGCAGATAGTAAAATGTGTTTAATAATGCCATCAACAACTGAGAGAACAAAAAGAAAACTTTTTTTTAAATTGAAATATTTCTAAACCCTCATAGCTAGATAGCTCTGTTACCTTAAGATTTGAGGCTTAATCTTTTTCCAAGGCTTGTTGAATGGTGCTATATATTGCTTTTAAAATTTTGAATTGCATTCTTAGAAAGAAAAAAAAAAACGACTCATATTTAAAAATGTGCTTTCAGCAAGGGAATTAAGCTTTCTTGAATTTATTCCTATACAACGTTTAGGCTTACTGATGTCCTAAATCTCTCCTTTTGCCAGTAACATCAGAATGTGAGTTGAGACCCAACAGTGGATCAAAGAGAAATCCTAAGTGTTACATAGTATTCAAAAAACTACATACTATTTCAACACTTCTAATTTTTAGTTTGTTGTCTACTCCTATCAGTTTGTAGCTAAGTCCTGGTGTATAGTATTGTCAAAATAATAATAATTGTAGTAGTAAGTATTATTATCATTACTACTACTACTAATATAACAATGAAACAACAGCACAATAATTTGGTTATGAAGATATGATTGACAGCAAGTTATATCTTTAAAGATTCCAGAAGAAACAGCAGTAGAGTTATTTATTTTACTATAGAGCAACATGTCATAAAATTCCTTTCTTTTTTTATAACCCTCATAAGGAGGATAGAGCCTCCTTTAATATTCTCTCTTTCTCTCAACCTCAAAACTACATTTTCCTAATCCACCTTGGGGAGACTCTTGTCTCTCTGGCCTCTTTCCCTTTTCTCCATCCGATTATGATGTTGATGCTAATGATTTTCTACCACTAGTACCTTTGGTGCAAGTTCAGCTACCGCTCTGATGTAGACATGGCCTGGAGCTAGTCAAGCTGCCCCCTAGTACAGTTCCTGTGTGATGGGGGCAAACTGACAACAGTTTCTGGTGGCAGATTAAAGAAAGAAAGACGACAGAAAAGACAGTGAATAAAGGCACAATTCTCCTTAGTAGCCAAGGGAAGTAATAAAGCATTGAATACACATACCCTTTATTCTATCTCTTCTTTTTCTATGTCTTCTTTGTACAGAGTCAAATCACTACAGTGTTCTACAAAGAAGGATAAAATGCCAGTCAGCGACAGCCAGTTACCCATTACATCCATGGCCCACCACTGACACTTTCCATTCTTTTTATTACGTGTTAGGTAGTATTCCTTTCTGATAATCTGGGGGATGAGGGGCAGCTTTCCTTGGCTGCATGGGTCCATCATGAACTCTCCTGGCTCACCTAACCCATCCAGGGGAGAAGAACTTGGAAGCTGGGATTTAGTAACTGTCACTCTCTGGTGACTGTGCTTCTGCCCAGAGGAGGAAGATGGAATAGCTACTAAATCCTGTTCTGCTCGTGTGAACCGAACCACAAGATGCCCCTCAGCACCTCATTTGAAGTCAACCCCTAAATGTCCAGGCAGACAGAATATTATCAGTTAGCTTTGTCCTTCCATTCTGGGATCTGTAAAATGCCAAAGAATGGCAACTATTTGCATAACTGACCCTGACACAGTGAATGACCTGAACACGTAATGCTTTGTGAACTGGAATTTTAAACAAACAGAGAAACAAAGAGTTAACTGAATTCTGTTCCACGTATGTTTTAATAATGCTGAAAATAGAGAAATCATCAGAGTGCATCCACGTATCAAGTGTAAAATTGTTTAGGGAATGTTTTCATCCAGTTGTGTGTGCAGATGTTTGAGGTATGTCTGTGTCTGATAGTTACAATGTAAATGTGTGTTTTTTTCTTTTATGTGGGTCATAATCTAAAAAGATTGAAAGACTCTAAGGGGCTTCATAATTAGGTTTGAATAATTTATATGTCCTAATCCAATAGGAATGTGTTTATATCCAACCTAACTTTAAGAAGCATGGCAAAATTTGCCCTGGCTGGTGTAGCTCAGTGGATTGAGTGAGGGCCTGTGAACCAAAGGATCGTGGTTCAATTCCCAATCAGGGCACATGCCTGGGTTGCAGGCCAGTTCCCAGCAGGGAATGCAAGAGAGGCAACCATACATTGATATTTCCTTCCCTTCCCCTCTAAAGATAAATAAAATCTTTAAAATAAAAAATAAAATAAATAAAAATCATGGCAAGATTTTTATCACTTTTGGCTCCTTGTTCTATTCTGATTTTCCATTTGATTTTTCTGGGCTTCATGGGTTGGCTTTACTTTCCAAAAGCCTTTATCTTTCCCATCGTTCCTCCTTATTTCCCTCCTTTATTCCCTCCCATTCTCCATAGGCTTCAGTTTTTGCAGGCGTTTATGCTCACAGCAAAATTGAGAAGAAAGTACAGAGTTCTCACAGAGCCTGGTCTCACCTGTGCACTATCTATACCCCCCACAGTGTTGTCATTGTTATAATCAATGCACCTACATTGACACATCATTTTCACTAGTTTACAGGTGGTGTCATCCATTCTATGGGATTTGACAAATGTATAATGACATGTATCCACTGTTTTCAATTTTATTTATTTATTTTTATGGAGGGGAAGGGAGAGAGAGGAGGAGAGAAACATCAATATGTAGTTGCCTCTGGCACATCCCCACTGGAGACCTGGCCTGGCATGTGCCCTGACATGGAATTGAACTGGTAACCTTTTGATTCACAGGCTGGCACTCAATTCACTGAGCCACATCAGCCAGGGTGACATGTATCCACTGTTATATTATCATCATACAGATTAGTTCTACTGCCTTAAAAACCCTTGTGTTCTGCCTATTCATGCTTTCCTCCCCTCAGCCTCTGGCAAACTCTGATTTTTTAGTGCCTCCATAGTTTTGCTTTTTGCAGAATGTCATACAGTAGTAATCCCATGTGTGTATCTTTTCAGATTGATTTTCTTCTTTTAGTAACATGCATTAAAGTTGGCTCAGTGTCTTTTCATTGTTGAGAGTACTGTGTCATAAACTGTGATAAAACAGACAATGAAATATTTTATCCATTCACTTACTGAAGGATATCTTGTTTACTTGCAAGTTTTGGAAATCATGAATAAAGCTTCTATAAACATAGATCTGCAGGGACAGGCTTGTGTGGGAATAAGTTATTAACTCTTTTGGGTAAATACCAAGTAACACAGCTGCTGAATTGTATGGTAAGCTTATATAAGTTGTATAAGAAGCTACAAATGCTTTTCCAGTGTGGCTGTACTATTTTGCATTCCCACAAGCAATGGATTAGAGTTCCTGTTGCTCCTTATCCTCACCAGCCTTTGGTGTTGTCACTGTTCCAGGTCCCGGCCATTCTGGTAGTAGTGTAGACATCTCATCACTGTTTTCATTTGCAATTCCATGATGACACATGATGTCGAGTATCTTTCCATATGATTATTTGCCAAATGTTTTCCTTCTTTGTTAAGGTATCTGTTTAGATATTTTGTCCATTTTTAAAACTGGGTTGTTTATTTTCTTATCGTTGAGCTCTATGACTTCTTTGTATATTTTGGGGAACAGTCCTTTATTAGATATGGGTTTTGCACATGTATTCTCCCAGTCTGTGGCATGTCTTCTCATACTCTTGATAAACATCCCTTTTTGTTCCTAGCAAAAATTAATTTCTATGAAAGCTAGGATTCCAGAAACTGCTTAGGTTGCTGAAAGAAACTAATCTATTTCTTTTTTTTTTTAATCTCTCAACTATAGGTTGTCCAGCAGTGATGTCATTGGTGTTCACATGTTTGCTATTCTTTCAGCTTTGTTCTAATCATTAGTGTCATACCCTTGCTAGGTCCCTCACGTGAACAGGCTACTGTAGAAGGCAGTCCCTTCATGCTGAATACATGTCTAAACATTGTTGCCATTTCTTGTGATACACTATACAGTTATGAATTCCACATATATACTTCAGTTCAGATACACTTCACTTTGTTGAGTAATCTCTCTAAGTGTAGAATCTGTAATAAGCCTATTCAATTTAATCTTCCAATCATTGAACTCCTAATGAAAGAAAATAAGCAGTAAAAATGTGCAGTGAAGACTTTATATCAGAAAATTATACATCTTAAAGTAGAGACTTGACATTTCCCAATGAATTTAATGCCCTGTATTTATCATAACCTATAGGAATAGATTTGAATACATTATCTCATCTGTTCTCAAATTACCCTTAGTATACTAAGGATTTAAGCAATATACTTAAGTTATCTATTATATTATTTCACCAAAAACTTACAAAATTTTTCAGTTCATATATTTAGGTCTTTTGTCCATTTTGAGCTAACTTTTGTGTGTGGTGACAAATAGCAGTTTAGTTTCAATCATTTGCATGTGGCTTTCCAATTTCCCCAGCACCATTTATTGACGGGGATTTCTTTTTCTCATTAAAGTTTTTGGCTCCTTTGTGTAAAAGCACTTGCCCATATGTATGTTATTTATTTCTGGGTTCTCAGATTATCATATTAATCTGTATGTCTCTTTTTCTGCCAATACCATGCCACTTTGATTACTATAGCTTTGTTCTCTTTTTTCATAATTGCTTGGGCTATTTTGGGTCTTCTTTGGTTCCACACAAATTTGATAATTTTTCATTCTACGTCTTCAAAAAGTACCATAAAGGAAAATGTAGGTATGAAATTCATGGACCATGGTCTCAGAGAAAACTTTATGAATTTGACCTCAATGATAAGGGAAGTAAAAGCAAAAACAAATCAATAGAGTTATATCAAACTAAAAAGCTGCACAACAAAATAAACCATTAATATAACAAAAAGGCAACTGTTCAAATGGGAAAATATTTTTACAAACAATACCTCTGATAAGGGGCTAAAGTACAAAGTATATAAAGGACTCATTCAACTCAACAAAATACATACATACATACATACATACATACATACATACATATATATATACATGCTTAAATGAACAAACAATCCAATTAAAAAATGGGCAGAGGACCTGAACAGATACTTCTATGAAAAAGACCTGTAAAATAGCCAACACATGTGTGAAAAGATGCTCAACTTTACTAGCTATAGGAGAAGTGCAAATCAAAACAACAGAGCGATACCATCTAGCACCTTTCAGAATGATTATTATCAACATGTCAGTAAGTGTTGTTAAAGTTGTGGGGGAAAAGGAATCATCATTCACCACTGGTGGGAATGTAAGCTAACACAGCCATCATGGAAAGCAATGAAGCAATTCCTCAAAAAATTAATAACAGAGTTACCTTATGATCCAGAAATTCCTCTTCTGGTATCTACCCCCAAAGTTTGAAAACATTTATTCATAAAGACATATGTAGCCCTATGTCCATTGCATCATTTTTCTTGGTGGGCAAGACATGGGCATAAGTTCAGATTCCTTCAGTGCATGACTGGTTAAAGATGTGTTACATAAATCCAATGCATTACTACTCAACCATAAGAAAAAATGAAGTAGTGTCATTTGTGACAATACGCGTGGATATGAAGAATACCATGATAAGTGAAATAGTTGATGGAAAAGCTCAAGAACCATATGATTTCACTCATACAGGATATAAAGCAAAAAGTAAAAAATGAACAAATAAGACAAACAAGTAAGCAAAAACCTCATAAACACAGACAACAGTATGGTGGATACAATAGGGGAAGAGTAGGGAAAAGGTAGGAGAGGACAAAGGGGGTCAGATATATAATGAAAGGAAACTTCACTTCGGATGGTGAACACACAATGTAATGTACATAAGATATATTACAGAATTGCACACTAATAACTTATATAATCTTACTAACCAGTGTTACCCTTCCTTATATATGTAATAAAATGTAAGAGAAATAAACTTAAATAGACTCGATTTTAAAACATAAACACACAAGATAATTTTATGTTACCAGAAAGCTTTTTGATAGAAGGCATGGAACAAATACAAAATATTTATAATGTATCATACACTGAAGTAGTATTTTTTCAGTTCTCTAATTTTTGATTTACTTGATCATTTTAATTTATAGTAAAATTTATCCCAAATAAAGTTATTAAAATCATTGTAACTGACTTGGCTTTTAGCAACCTACTAATAAAATTATGTATGAATTATATTTATGAAGTTTTGAGCAAAATTAAACAAAAAAATAAGTTATGTAGAGTGAGTTTAGATAAATAGTGATATGACAGGATGACATCCATTCACCAATGAATTATATTTAGCTTTTGGTGATTATTTAAATATAAATGTATCATGATAAAAATAAAACATATTAATAAACAATATAGCTATTAGATGCTTATGTATAATATTTTAGATAATGTATTTATAATGAATAATAAAGAGGATATAATAAACTTAGGACACATTTCATTTCTGAAATGTGTTTTCTACCATAGTTGTTTAAAATAATAACATAAAAGGAACCCCAAAGTCACAGGAGTATACGAAATTGTTTTTACTTTGCATAAAACTAGCAGTATTTAACTGTGATCAGGGAAAGCATATCTCAGACTTAAAATACTTTATCTTGACTAAAACTGTTCCACATTTTAGTTTTACCCAGTTTAACTGTTTAAGCATTCAGAAAAGAAAAACTCCAATTCACTTTATATATTGTGAAGAAATAAAGTTTAAAACTTACTACCACAGAAATATCAAAAAAAGAGATTTATCAGGTACTGCAAAAGGAGCAAGACAACTTTCATATGTATACAATAGTTTAGACTAGTTTCTATTAACAATACACTGAAATGTTCATTCTAGAGACCCAAATCTTAAACTCAAGGTGTGGAATACTTCAAAGCTTGTCTAAGAATTTATCTCCCAGACTTTAATCCCTTCTCTAGAAAGTGATTTTATAAGTCAAACAGTGATAAGAGCCATTTTATCAGCCAATAAGAAAGGAGAATTTATACAAAATAATAGCATCTACTTTAAAACTCTGATATAGTGATTCCCCTGCTTTATTTCAAATTTAAGTTTATAGAAGGCATTTAATGTCACAATCAAATGTAACTGAAAAAAATGACATCATTCATATAGAACACTTTTATTAGTGAAAAATTTATCTGGAGTTGTATTTTCAGCGTTAGCTTTTTGATAATAGACAATACACAATCAAAAAACAATGGAAATTATAATTCTGAATAGTTATACAGGTAAACATCTACCAGGTCTGTAAATGCCACATTCACAGGCATTACCGCAACTTGGATTGACAACATGCTGGCTGTATATTTCACTTCATCTTCACTGTTGGGTTGGGAAGAGTACTCTAAGCTTGCTTGTGAGCCCCATGCAAACTTTTCCTAAGTAAAAATTATAAAGGGAAAACAACAACAATAACAAAAACCCACTGAAACAAAACAGAAGTATTCTTAGCTCTAGGGAGCCCTTGATTCAATACAGATGTCTCTTGGGGACTGGTTCAACCAATACTTTGCAGGAATAATTTGACACATTTTTCTAAGCATATTGGTATGCAATTAAAAAATCATCGTTATATGATCATAGATAAACAGAAGAAAGAAATTTAAATAAGTGGTAGTTAAGTATAAATGTAGAGGATAAACTGCATGAGTAGTAAGACAAAGGAGGTTTTTGCTGTTTGACATCCTTTCTCTGTCCTTAGCAGTGTGCATAATGAGATCGTTAGCTAGGGTGTAATAAAAGATCTAGAAGAGAGAAAGAATCTGCTCCAGGAATAAAACTCATTTTGCCCAAGCAGTTTCTTGACCTGGCCAGTATATAGGAAGGAGAGGGGTGCTGTATAAAA
>PVKM010028932.1:0-18017 GCA_004027735.1 Carollia perspicillata
ATTAATATCAGAAAATCCAAAATGTGGGGAAGTTGTGTCAAATAAGTGTCACTGCTTTGATTTATTTTTAGTTTTATTTAATTAATTTTACATTTTTAAGGACTACTAAAGAAGGACATGAGATAATTATGGTCACCAAAATAGTTCACCACTGCACTGATGGTGCCACCATTTCTAAACAGGACCAGCGATTTCTAACACTTAAGGTGAGTCTGTGTATGTGCGTGTGTATGTGTATTGTGGGAAAGAAATGTCTCATCAGCCTTCCTATTAGCTTTTTCATAGGACTCCGTGGTTTTTCACCCAATGATCTAATTTCATCCTCAACAAGGAAATCTTAGTTTTTAATATGATACTTGCTCTGGCAATTGGGAAAGGAAATACCCTGAATTATGGAACTAAAAATCTGGTCAATGGAAAGGATATCCAACCCTGTATGTGAACATATTGGCATTCTGCCATGGAGAAGGCCTAGGCCTTGAAATCATTCATATCCACATGCTGTCTCCACTAGGTTAATTCCTAAGCCACCTCGGGGAGGTTAATAACACTCAGTTTCACTTCCCTTATTGAAGAGCACCAAAACATATTTTTAAATGCTGTAGCGAGAACTCCATGAGATAGCATAAGTGCTTGGTTTGGCAAATTAGACATATAGTAAATGCAAAATAAATGATAGTTATTAAATTAATCCTTTTACATACTTGTTAGTTTAATCCAGTCCATAGTATAAAAAGTAACTCTTTAATTACTGACCATTGATTTTCTTGAACCACAAAACTAAGGAAAAACCTCTGTTAAATGTTGCTGGGACTTCGAGAGTATCATTCCAGCCACTGATTGATGGCAATATTTGGTGAATGACGTTGCAGCCACCTGCTTTGAGAACCTGACTGGACTACCCAAAATTGAATAGTAGCATCTCCTATAAATTTCCTTCAACCTGGTTATTCTAGCGAATACCCTGTCTCCTGTTGTGATAGACAGAATAATGGCCTCCAAAGATGTTCATGTCCTGGAATTAGTAAATGTTACTGGTCATTGCAAAGGGACCTTTCAGATATGATGATGTGAAGGATTTTGAAAAGGGGATGGTGATTCTGGGTTACTAAGGTAAGCACAGTGGAATCTCAAGGGTTCTGACAAGGGAAAGAGGGAGACAAGAAAGTCAGAATTTGGAAAAGGTGTAATGATGATGGAAACAAAAGTTAGACTGATTCAATCTGAAGGTTTAGTCATGAGCCATATAATATAGGTGGCCTCTGAGAGCAGTTAAAGAAAAATGATTCTTCCCTATAGCCTCCAGAAGAAATAAAGGTTGTCATACACCTTAATTTTAGCCCCCTAAACCTCATTTCAGACTTCTGACCTCTAGAACCTTAAGAAAATAAATTGGTATAATCAGTCCTGGCTGGTGTGGCTCAGTGGATTGGATGCCAGCCTGTGAACCAAAGGGTCACTGGTTCGATTCCCAGTCAGGGCACACACCTGGGTTGTGGGCCAGGTCCCCAGCAGGGGGCGTGCAAGAGGCAACCACACATTGATGTTTTTCTCCTTCTCTTCCTAGCTTCCCCTCTCTCTAAAAATAAATAAAATCTTTAAAATAAAGTTCTTAAAAATAATAAATTGGTGTAATTTTAAACTACTAAGATTGTGATAATTTGTTATACAACATTAGGAAACTAATGATCTGTTCTGCCCTTTCAGAATTCACCTGGCCATAGCCTATCAAGACTACCAAGCAGGCCTTTTCCCCTAAGTATGGCCAGGTTCTTTTAAAGTCTAGCTCCATCCGCCAGATGCCTGCTAATTGAACTTTCTTGGCTTCAGCTATGCTTACAATTATCATGGCTTAATTCCAACTTTTCTGTTTAAATCTTGAGGTGTAGTCATAGTGTGTTCACCTCTAGGGAGCCTCTGAATGATGACTTGTATCCCAAGTCCTCCCCCATTCTCGAAATCTGCCTGACAAGCAAAATTTTGACTTCAGGGTGTATTATATCTACAGGGTGGGACAAAGGTAGGTTTACAGCTATACATATATGAAACACGTTTATTCTTGTATTATTATTTATTAACTATTCCATTATTTTCATACAAAGACCTGCAAACTTACTTTTGCCCCACCCTGTGTACATGCTCTTTCTAAATAAACTGACCAATGATTATGATCTTAATTTTTTAAGCAATGGGACAGATGAGACGTCACTTGTGTTCCAGTTCTGTGGGCACAGCAAGGAGGGAGCCATCGACCCTTCCTGGGAGAGGAGAGCCCTCCTGGAAAACGAGGTGCCTTGAACCTCAGACAGTGGGCATGGCAAGCTCTTGGCTTTACTTCCTGGCATTCTCTTTCCTCTCTTCCAACCCACCAAAGTGCTTGGTGCCTGTGAATTAAAATTTTAAATATATGTTTTCGATCATCTAAAATACAAATATTGTTCTGTATTGACTACCCTGCAGTAGGTAACAAAAATCAGGAAAGAGCTGAGGCCTCTATGTTGTACAGTAAAGGATTAACTCAGTAGGCATAGGCTGCCCAATACCTGCACATTCCAAAGGGTTTCAGGACTGGCCTTGAGTTAGACCTGGGAGACATCCAAGTCTAAGCCCTTTAAATAACCTGCCTGATAACTGTGTCTTTGTATACCTGGGGCCTTGAATCACTCCAGGTACTTTTATGCTAACAATGTGATTTGTGATAAATGTCTGTTTTTGTTCACGAGGGCCACTGGTTTGACCTCTGGGGAGAGGGAACCAGAGACTGAGGAGCTATGATCAGTCATGCAGGCATTTCTTGCTTATGGGACTGACCTCCAATACAAACCAAGGATATGGAGGCTTAGATGAGCTACCCCGGTTGTCACATATTATTGCTGAAAAAAATTAAGCACTGTCCATGTGTCTCCACTGGGAGAGGACAACCGGAGGCTTGTACCTGTTCTCTCTTGGAATTTGCCTTATGCACCATTTTCCTTGCTGACTTTACTGTTTCCTTTTGCTGTGAAGAAAAATCATGAGTATAGTAGCATAGCTGAATCTGTGAGTCCTTCCAGCAAATCATCAAACTCGAGGGCTGTCTTGGGGTCCTTCAAAACAGGGTCATAGACTTTTCCAAAAACTTAAATGACCAGACAGGTGAAAAAAATTAGCTCTTCATAAAGTTGTTAAATTAGTTTTAGAATGTCATTATTAAATAATTTCATCACCAACCCTGACTTACCACTTCCTATACACACATACACACAAACTCATGTACAACTCATGTGTGAGCGTACACATAAACCCACATTCCACATTACGATGCCTACTACACTAGAATATTTCATGGACAAGCACTTTTATCACTTCCTTTGGGTGAATGGTATAGGCCTGCATTATCTCCTTCCAAATACCTGACTGAATGTGAAATGAGCTAACATGTAAAAATTATGTGAAAATTATGTGAAAAACATGTGAAATGAGCTAACATGTGACTATCAGAGGAATACCCGATAAAGGTTCCCTTCTTCCTGTTTTTCCTTCCTCTTTTCCTATATTGCCCACTGGGATGAGGGGAAATTTCTTCCTATAGAGCACAGGTGGCAAACACAAGGCCCGCAGGCCAAATCCAGCCCTCCGCCTTGTTTTATCTGGTCCGGCACCTTGTTTCTACCCAGTGGCAGCTGAGCTCTCCCTTAACTTTCAAGGAGTAGTTACACTTACACAGTCCCAAAATTACATTCAGCCCTTTGAAGGCAACCGCCAGGCTGATGTGGTCCCTGGTGAAGATGAGTTTGACACCCCTGCTGTAGAGCTCTCAGTAACGGTCTCTGAAAACCATGTGCAGTACAAAAATGTGTCTGAATCTTGAATCTATTAAACCAGAGGCATAATGTCACATTGATATGAACTTGAAGAAATTAAGAGGTAATGCAGAACTTAACTTTTTCTTGCCTCTGCCACCAATCATAGCAGCATATTTCCCGAGTATTACTTTATAAAGTGGTTTAAACTATACTGTAGGACTGGGGCCAAGTAAAATGAATGATGGATGTATATAATCTCCAAATTAGACAGATGATTGTTTACATTGCAAAATAAAGGTCTTTGTTTTTTCATATGTTAATATCTATATGAAATCGATTGATTGTACTTTTGCAGGGTCATGTTTTCTGCAAAAATATAGCAATGTGTTACTTGAAACAGGATGTTTCCTAAGGGAATAAGAACACTAAACCCTAAATATGTAGACTTTGAAAATATGTTTCAAATTAGTCTTTTGGTTTCCTTCTGATACATTAGTATTCTCACTGGATCAAAAGACAGATCTATTTTTTATTTGTTGAGTTTTCTTCATACTGCTTTCCACAGTGGCTGCACCAATCTGCATTCCCACAAACAGTACAAAAGGGTTCCCCTTTCTCTGCATCCTCACCGGCACTTCTTGTTTGTTGATTTATTGATGATGGCCATTCTGAGAGGTGTGAGATGGTATCTCACTGTGGTTTTAATTTGCATCTCTCTGATGATTAGTGGTGTTGAGCATCTTTTCACATGTCTATTGGCCATCTGTATGTCCTCTTTGGAAAAGTGTCTAATCAGGGCCTTTGCCCATTTTTTAAATTGGTTCTTTGATTTTTTGGTGTTGAATTTTGTAAGTTCTTTATAAATTTGGGATATTAACCCCTTACCAGATATATCATCAGCACCCTGTGTTCATTGCAGTATTATATATAATCGCCAAGATATGGAAGCTGCCTAAGTGTCCACCAGTAGATGAGTGGATAAAACAGCTATGGAATGTTCACACAATGGAATACTACTTGGCCGTAAAAAAAAAGAGAAGAAAATTTTACCCTCTCTGACAGCATGGATGGACCTGGAAAACATTATGCTAAGTGAAATAAACTGGTCAGAGAAAGACAAATACCTATTATTATTTCACTCATATGTGGAATCTGATGAACAAATTGAACTGAGAAGCAAAATAGAGACAGACTCATAGAGAGCAGGATGAGAGCTAAGGTGGGGGGAGGTTAGGGGGTGGAGGGATTGAGCAAAAAGGAAAAAGGACTCATGGACATGGACAATGGTGTGGTAATGGTCAGGGGAAGGGGGTATAAAGGGACTAAATGGTAATGTAAAAAAACCTGTGAGAACAAAAAAAAGAAAATACATTTCAGTTTATAGTTTAAAAACACCATAAACACAAAGCTTTTCTTAACTAACACAGCCGTCTAAATGTTATTTTAGCTCCCAAATGTGTACCTACATTGTCAATATAATTTTGATCCCTAAAAACATGAAGCTTATGACTATTTCTGCAGTAATTCAATTGCATTTATTAGAGTGTAATAATGATAAAAAACCTTTCTATGAATTATATTACAGAAAATTGAGATGGAATGATGTATGGTTGAAGTACAGAAAACAAACAATCAAAATGACTTAAATAAATGTATGCATGTAATATTAATTATGAGTTCTTCATGTAAACAGAACTGATCCTGACATTGTACACAAAATGCTAAACAATTAATTTGTGATTTTATGAAAACAGACTTATGAAAGTCATGCTTGCCTAACTTTTAAGTGTAGCATCTGCCCTGCATTTCGAAGGGCCATAAATTAATTGTAAAGCAAAGCAAATGACGCCATGCAACATTTCAGATGAAATCTTTCCCACTAGGACAACAAGGCACCTCAGGCCATGGAGAACTTGTAGCACTCAGCAGGGTTTTGCTTGTATTTGTGAATGCAACACAACTTTTCTATTTTGTCACTAGCTTTCAAAAGCCCTAGTTGAGAAGAACGGACATATTCCCTTAGAAGATATCTTTAAATAGGTAGAAGATGTTAACAGCTTCTTTATACATTTTATTTGAAAGCAATTTTAGTCATCTTTACCTGAATAACAGGTGACTTCCTTTAATACTCTTAAATAAATTAGGACAATAATCATTCAAAAGGAACGGAGAGGAAATCAGTAAGTATCTGTAGGTGTACATCTGGAGATTTCCTTCCCCACACAGCGAGCACCGAGAGTCTGGGACTTGCAGCCACCGCAGATTTGGTTTTCTCTCTTGCACTGGCTTCTCCCCTCGCCTGCCAGCAAGACTTTGATCAAATTAGTCATTCGTTTTGATCCCAGCTGATCTAATACACGAGGAGTCTATGTTTTTAATGAATTTTTAACCTGATGGCCATAAAGACAGCAGACTGGGAAATAACTACTAGCATAGCAGAGGAGGGGGAATGCCACTCTCTTGAGTCCTGGCTTGTATGGGTTGCCCTCCTTTCCATCTTCAAAGTGCGAAAATTATTTTCAATCAAAGTTTGAAAATAGTTTGAACAGACAACATGGTTATGATGATGGTACAATGCATGTGTGTGTGGTGGAGAGAGGGAGGATGAGGAAGATAATCCATTCAATATTTGACGGCATAGTACAACAGTTCAGAGTGATAAAAGAATGTAAGATGATTTTCTTAGTCCTATTTGGAAGTGGCCCACATCAGTGTTGTATTGTCAAAAAGATAGCCTATATGCCTTAGAGTAAAAACATCACACATTACATGAGGTATATACTGAAATCTGTGTTTTTGTAGTTGACAAATGAGACTGTCTTTAAGAGCAGAAATCCTAAGAAATATTTCTCTGTAAAGTATTCGATTTCAACAGATTGTGTTTAGACTATGATCAAGGTTTTAATTGCATCCTACTGAATGAATATTACTATAATCATTTATATGAACATTGTAATTACTGTCATTATAAATTCCCTACATTCTTTACATCATGCGTACTTGTAAAATAATTGTTACATCTTTTTACTCCTAACTTTAAAAAATGATATATGGAAACAGAAGACAACTAAAAGAATAAAGGTAATACAAACACAAGAAGATGAACTCGATGAAAGTGTATTCCTACCACCATAGAACTAGGGAAAAATTAAAACTTGTTAAACAAAGAAGCAAGAACAACATATTCTAAGAGTCATTAAATTTGGTTTATTTTGCTTAATAGATACAGTGTATTTTCTCTTTAAGCACATTTTGAAGCTCACTATATTGTTTGTGACTTAAAAATTAATTGAAATGCCAAAGTTTTGAGCATGAAGCATAAATTTCATTTGACCTTTTAAGAAAAATATTTTTGTATATTCTTCAGAAAATGCCTTTGTCTTCTCTACCAATCACATTAGAATGAGCCAGGTGGCAGATTACTTAAATATCTCCCCCCTCATCTCTGGGGACTGGGGTTTAAATGTGGTTTAAAAGAAATGCCCAGGAGTGATTTGTGTGTATCTCAAAGCCCATACAATTGAGCTTAAGTAGCAATTACTTGCAGCTGTGAAGATGCTCTTTCAAAAAACATCAGAAATGTCACAGGACAAGCTTGCAGGATTTCAGTAAAGATATAAAGGCCACCCAGACAATCCATATGGGATAACACTTATCAAAACAACGAACCCAAAGGTCTAGAACTTTCCAGGTCAATGAAAACTACCAAATGAGCTTACTGGTCTTTAAAAAGAAAAAAATGGCAACAAAGAAAAATGAGTAGTTTCAAATAAGATTAGATTAAGCAGGGAGAGCAGCACTAAAGACATGCAAATTATAATGGTAAGCAGAAAATAAATAAATTAATTAAAAGTATAGCTTACTAGTGCCCTCTAGTGTACCTTCTCTCATTTTAAATAGATGGTGATTTTTTAATTTTTCCTACAGTACAAGTAAGGTTTGAAGATAAATTCCAGAACAACTGAAGACTCAAAGAAAAACTGAAATAATAGGGGTAAATTCTTAAAGATCAAAAGTTAACATCATCAGGAAAAAAATAAAACAACCAACTTAATAATATCATTACATTGTATTAGTGTCAATAGACTAACATCAGTGCAAATTGAAGAAAGACTGACAGATAGAAGAATGATACCACTTCCCCTCCCCATTGTTGGGCAAATGAGCCTTCTCCCTGAAAAATATTTTGCTTCACAGTCACTGTGTTTTGCATCCTAATTTGTAACATGTGCCAACTAAACAGATTGTTTGCTAATTGATATCATAAAGTAAGACAGCCCAATGAAGGATGATAATTCTGACTCTAGCTAGCTGCAGCTGATGTAAAGCTTGACAGAAATGCTGTCATTTTTAACATGAACTGTCTGGAATTGACTTTTACCGTACATGTAGAGAGGTGTGACAAAAGCTTCATACAGTCACCTTTATTTTTAAAAATAAAATAATTCTTCTACAATATTTCTGTTACCAGTTCTAGTTTAGCTGATAGCATCTTTAAAAAAAATAAGTATAAGGGTACCACTCAGTCTCTATATGAAGCACTACAGTCAAGGTAAAGCTTTTTGTCCTCCGTACACAGCCAGCTGCAGGCTCGGTCAGGGCATGTTTGCTTATGGATTTTTGAAGGGAATAAAATAGCCAGTAGACAAAGTATCTCTCTACTGAAATTTTGCAAGATGTCAATAAATTAGAATAGTAAAAGGCATAAGTTACTTCAAGTATTTACAAATCCAACCATGGCATATTTGAAAGATAAAAATTATTTTCCCATTTCTGTACATCTTTTGTAGCAAAATGCCATATTTCTCAATGGGACTTATCCTGTCAGCATAGAAGAGTAGTTCTTAACACATTGCATATGTGTGTGTGTGTATATATAAATGATATTATTAGGCATTAATAAATGTCTAGGGTGAAATCACACAGAACAGTCTTCCAATTCTAGGTCCCTAAAGAACAATGGTCATATGATGCAAATAATTCAGATACTGGCAAATGAGAAAATAAAGGTGTTCTGAGAATGGTGATGAAGGAATTTGGAGATCTTCAGCTTACCTCTCAAGTCAGGAGACTGAGGACCAGGTAATGTAACACGTCATTGTATACATCAGTCTGCTTTGCTTATTCAGGAGAGCAATGATTTGTGGTTTAAAAAATAATCTATACTTTTTAGTTTTTTTCCCTCTGTTAAATAATTTCACCTTGTCTCAATCTTGTCTTCACCTGTCTCAACCTTTCACCCTGACTCATTTTCTGTTTCACAGAGTAAAATCTGAGTAATAAAAATAAATGGCTTAGACCCAGAGAATTTTCAAGAGAACCCCAAAGATCATGTCTTTTATCCACCCAAGATCCCACCACTTGGCGAGAGAACAAACTGGGGCACGGAGAGGTAACATCAGACATGTCCAAAATCATGCGGCAAGTTAGTAGCACAGCCTGACGCAAAACAAACTGCCAGTATCATATCCATAGTTTTACAAACTGTTTACTTTTGATGAAACACAGTCTTTTATAAAGGCCTTAACATAGCTCAATTTTCTACCTGTTTTAGCTTAAGTTTTAACAATTTATTCCTTAAAAGTAGACAAAGGAACAGTGCCAAGCTAATAAACTGCAGAAGAAATTGGAATTCCATCACAGTTGATGACAAATTGTTGTGCAGTCTGAAGTTAATCCTGAGGTAGTACTTGATGGACTTTTAATTAAGTGACAAACATCTATACATTTGTGAGTCTGTCAATTTACACTCTAGACACCGATTCGAAAATAATTAATTGACACAGTCTAATGGTCTGGTTATATTAGTAACTCCACACCTCCATTTATTTTTCTTTTTGTGAAAATTTCCTCTTTACCCAAAATTTGTAGAGAAAATCTTTGAAGATAATCTTTTTGTTTATGATCACTATTGAACAGAGTCTAACATTGTTTATTCACACTGCTTTTTTCGTGTGTTACCTTTATACTTCATTCATAGTTTTTGCCTAGTTTTCAGACTGTTCTGATTGAATGGCTGCCTAGATCCTGAGGCCAAGCTCCCAAATTTCTGAGGTAGGAAGCCGACCTTTTAGTACACAGGACAAACGGGATGCCATCGAAGCTGAGCCTATGTGGGCACTGACAACAAACCCAGGGAGTGAGGAAGTGCTAAGTCACAGTGTGGCACACAGCACAGTGACCGAGAGCAGTGTTGATGCCTCCCTCCCCGCCCCTCCCTCCCAGCACGGGATGTGGGCAACCTGAGGAGAGTACACACATTGAAAACTAAACGCGGGGGAATTGAGTTCAAAGTGTTCAATATTCAATTTTGTTTCATTTCAAAGTTATAATGCATGTGACTTTGCTTCCCCTCTCTAGTGAGCATTAGTGCCCCTGTGCCATATGCCGCTGTTTGGAACCATGTCTCCCTTAGTTATCTTTTAATTGGCTTGACCTATGGGAAGGATGGCTTGAAACCAAGCTAATTACATAAATCTACTCCAGGCTCTATAAATTCCACTACAGACAGCTCTTCTGGGAGAATAGAAGGAAAGGGAAAATTGATACAAAGTTTCAAACTTCATCTACTTCAAATACCAAAAGCATGCATTTTATAGCATGATAAAAGGTAATATCTTCTGTGCTTATAATTTGAATTCTCCCCCATAAAATTAGCACATAATTATGATTTAAAGTTATACTAATGTATGAAAAGCACAATTTAAACTAAGTCAAAATTATAGTTTGAAAATTAATTTTTGGTTACTGATTTTAATTCAAGAAGTTCTTATAAGAAAAAAATGATTGGATGCTAGATTGCCTTAAAGCATTAGCTCCGTGAAAATAGTGTTAACAAGTCAGGTTACCAAAGAAAACACATTGCTCTATAACTGTGTACTATTAAAAAGCAAGAGCCCAAATTGCCACACATCAAAAAAGAAAGAAAAAGAAAAATGGCCCAAATCAATAGATACAGGAAATTACTTGAAAGTTGTACTTAAGCCCCCAAATCACGTGTCTTTGTACCTCAGCACAATGTTTCATGTAGTGCTGTGTCTGTCACACCCACCGTATAGGTAATGTGGGAATTTTATGTATTTTTGGGACATACTGAATGGCAATGAGACATTTTTTAACTGTGAAAATACTTAAATAAACCCATCTAAGAATGAAATTTTAAGCACACATGATGCTACTAATTTAGCAGAGTAAGATAAATTATTCTTCAATTATTAAGCGTTATTAATCCTATGCATGTTTCAGGAAAGAAAGTTTTAATTATATTCTATGAGTTTATGTATGCACTCCAAGATCACTGCTTAAGTATGCCAGTGGTAGTATCTAAGGAATAACTTTCAGATAACCAATTATTCTAAGTATTTTCGGGGGAAAGTAAAAAAACAATGGTAGTAGTTCAACATTAGTTACAAATAATTAAGCATTTTTTTTCAAAACCATATGCCTTATTTATAGCTGCTCTTGATACTGCTTCAGTGTTTTGACTAAATATATAATATATATATATATATATATATACTTCACTTAATAGAGCCATGTTTTAAAAGAATAAGTGGGTTAATTGTGATATCAGTTTGGAAAAACAAGCTAACAACAGCAACAAAGGTCATGCATATGATGTTCGATGTTATCACTTTATTTTATAGAACCATCAGCTTTGTGGTATTATGTCCAAAGAGCACCACAATTTGGAAATACTTTCCATAAGCAATATGGACAGTATTGATCGAATATTTGCATGTTTATAAAAGTGCAATGCTATCATACTAAAAACAATGGATAACTGAATCAAAATTTTGCTCTGTAACTACAAGAAGCTAAAGTTTGATGAAAAAAAAAGTTTTGCTACAAATGAAAGACATTTAATTAAAAGGATGGTAGAGCTTTTTTGGTGTCCCTGCCAATAGAACTAATTGAAAAAAAACACAGCATTTCATTGCACATATTTCTATGCTTTATACTTCATTGAAATATAGATTCCTAAACAGAAAGGCACTCCAGATATCTCCCAGACTAACGTGAGCCTCACAGAGATAGGACACAGAGATGATCATCCAGCCTACTGATGGGAAGAGTTCATTAGTCCACAAGGCAGAGACATATGTTTTTGCTTTTGTTTCTTTGAAATTATAACGATGTGATCACTTTTTGCCTTATATTCAGGGAGTGGATACTAGTATCATCTCCATATTACAGATCAGGAAGCTAAACCTTAGATTTGGCAACATCATACACATAGTAATTGGCAAAACTGGAGTTTAAATCAAATGTTTCTGAACCCAAATCTGATGGTTTAACTTATATTCTAAGTTACATATTCTCACCATATTCACTCTATTGAGATGACAGTTTCCAAATGACTCATAGTCAAAGCTGAATGTCTACAGACACAGAAATTTTCCAATATGTAACTCACAAGTAATACAAGTAACAACACAAGCCATACAAGTAAATAAGAGACTGTAAGTAAAATAAGACCTACATAAAAGAGAGATACTTTTGTTTTTCTGTACTGAATTGGCATTAGATTTATAAGCAACCAAATTATTGCAGTCATTATAGATTCATAACACATTTGTAATGTTACAGTTCCAGATATTTCCTTTTCATCTGAAATAGCTGTGGCCTAGCTTAGTTAAATCTCCTTCTAAATTTATACAAATGCATTCTGACCTTCCATATTAGGCTACACTGAAGATAATTTATATTCCTGCTAAATGTCATTACTTTAGTTATGTGTTTGCATACAAGCAGGAAAAATACTTTAGCTACCCTTCCCAACTTTTTAATATGTATAAATGTAATAAATGTTACCGATGTGCTCTCATTCAAGGAACTGATCAAAACATTGGAAAAATAAATGATCAAAAATAGCCATTACAGCAAGAATATTTGCATGAATACAGTAATTCATATTATATACACCATAATAACTTTTTTCAAACATTTATTTTTGACAAGTACACCACCATTTATATCCATTTCTTTATTTACTCTTAATAACACCTTAAAATTGGTCCTGTTATCATCATCTTGTGGTGAAAACATTTAGAGGGAAGTCAAGTCATTCCTCTGAAGAGACACAGCCAGTACAAGCAGAATCAGGGACCGAATGCAGTTCTGGCCCCCTGGGATTTTCAGTCTAGATCAGGAAGTGAGCAGCCACTTTCTGTTGTGGCCAGCAAATGGTGAGGATTTGAGCCTAGGAGTATCAGTAGCTGAGGTTTCGGCTTTGTGCTAATTTTCATAAAAAGAAAAGGAAAGCAAGAAAAAAAAAGCAAGCAAAATATACAGAAGAAAAGCAAGTGCTAATGAAGTTTGGGAAAGAAAGGGCTGGCTGATACTAGAGTTCCAGAGTCCAGACCTATTTCAGCCCTCACCCTGAGGAACGGCATTCCTTTCGGTGATGCTAAGATAAACTTTCCACTCAAACATCTGTAATCCAAAAAGAATATATTGGAGATGGGGAGAGATAAAGGAGAGAGAGTATTTTGAGACAAGAAGGGTAAGGAAAGCTTAGCTTTACAGGTACTTGGAAAAAGGGGAAAGACTGAGTCCTGCATCAGACTGAAGGGCCAGGGGAGCATGTAAATGCAACATCCAGCAGCCTCGGTAGAAAGAAACCTGTCAACAGTTGCCCAATCACATTTATTTTAAGGCATTTGACAGGTTCCTCTGATCCCTCTTTGAACATTAGAGACACATACATTTGAGTGGACACGTATGAGTTGAGTTCAGTACTTATGTTTATCCAACTCCGTGAGGTCTTTAATGAGCACCCCTGCCATGGAAGGATCCTCTAATTTCCATATCAAAGGCTCCTTCTACTATATGTCTATGATTTATATTGATCTTCCTTGCCCTTTGTTTCCACTGTCACTGAGTGTTGATTGTTCTGAATATTTAGCAAGTTACCTGAAACTGGGAAGAGTGATAATGTGGAGATGTTCCTGAATAGCCTAGTTTTTATGCTTGCGTACAGTTACTTACCTTGGAAAATAGTCCATGGTGTGCCCAATAAGGCTGGACTAAGATGCTGCAATGTGGAATCCTTGTCACATTTGGGTTCCCCTGAGTTTGGTGCACTGAGAGGCAACCCGCACACATTGTCCTGTGCATCTGTTTTCTCAAATTTACTGAAGACACTTGTAAATGACGCAGCCAAATTTTTCATGTAGAACTCAGCCTGAGAATGTGTGAATGTTATTTTAGCAGCATCCTTTTGCCATTTCACATTTTTATAACCAGTCATACCTTGTTTTATTCCTGATATTTATTTTACTTTGTTTTAATGGAATATACATAAGCTTCTCAACAATGGATGACAAGTAGAAGGGCTGTGTGCCACCTCCAGGCCTTGACTGTTATAAATGAATGGGTTCAACAGGTTTCAGTAAAAATACAGAAAACTTAGAAGTTTTTCAACAAAGAATACACATACACACCCCTAAATAAATTTCTTATTGTATAAAATGTACAGGTCATATTTCATAAAAACATTGAAATTATTATTAAACAAACTAGAAATAAAAATAAATATTAAAAAACAACAACTATTTGGAATATGTCAGAAAATAATTGCTTTGAAAACTTATGAGTTTAAATTCTATTTAGGGGAAAATTTGAAGCAAAGTCAGTAGGTCAGAGAAGAAAAAACTGATTTGGTCTCACTATGCACAAATACTCAAAATTTACTAGCACAGCTGGGATTTTCTTACCATTGACTGGCCCCCAAATATTATTTCTTCACATCCATACAGTTCTCAATGTGGATGATAGTGGAACCCATTCTAGAAGTCCTGTATCCTAACTAACACTCTGGGTGAGCTTCTCCTCCACATGTGTGAGTTGAACTATGCATTGATATCTGCACTATAACTTTTGGATACTTCTTAAAACCGTCCATTGTTAATTGCTATCTTTTTTTTCCACGATAGATATCACACATGTGTGTAACAGTGAAAGACAAAAAAAGGCATTTAAAAAAAAGCAAAGTTGTAATGTAGGTAAATGAGACAATTGCCTAGAGTAGATTTAGTAGCATTCTCCTCACCAGAGCAGCAAGCTTTCCTGCAATTTCCCCTAAAGTCATCTGAGAATACATAGTTCTTACACTTCGCCCTGCAAAATACCAATCTGTTGACACTCATGCTTCCAAAAATCCCCTAATCTCCGACTTTTGCTTTGAAAGACTATGAACTTCCTTTCCTTAGCAGGTAATACATTTAGTTACTTTTTTCTCTCTGATTGGAGTCATCTAATGATACCCTAGAGCAGACAAAGGTGAGGACGCCACCAACCCCTTGAGAAGGTCCCTTGCCATTCACAATAATTTTTAATGCCCTACTTGCTGAATGTTCTAGAAACAGAGAAAGATGCTTCTGTGGGAGGAGAATGGTTGTTTGCTTTAGATAGTTAATAAATATCTAAAGCTGGTAGGTGGAAGAGAAACTGAATACATGCAGTTGAAATAATGTAAAATAATATGAATTTTACCAAAGTGTTATCCAAAGGGTAAGAACATACATAACTTTTGAAAATAATTCTATTCTGCAGCATTTTGTAGAATATTTCAAGAATATTTTCAAAGGAAATTCAGGGAAACATTAAAACTTAGTCATGGAATGTTAGTAAATTAGGTATACAAGCAGAAATAATGTTGAGGATATAAGGTAATTATGCTTAAAATATGTTATGATAATGTGTGCAATAGAACTCTATTGAACCACTAAATATAATTCTGTAAAAATATTTTTAATTCCCTTCCAAATGTGATTTTGATTTAAAATGACATCTTCGGATTTAAGCACTAAAATACAAAATCAATGTATACTTCAATTAACCATAATACAGTAGTACAGTCATATACAAAAGGGGCAGGTGGTTGCTGAGGCATTTGCTGAGGTTTTCAATGATAAAACATACATAAAGGCATAAAATATTACTCAAAAAGACTGTTTACAAAAATGCCTACAAGGTAGTAGTTGTATAAAATTGGTGGGAAAAACCTCCTGAACCCACCATTGGCTTCAGAGAACTAAGGGAGGAGATTCAAGAAGAGGATTAGGAGGAACTGCCCCAGGTTTGTAATCCCAAGAACCAGCTTGTGCTTTGGAAACTGACTCCTTTTAGCATTGTTTTACTTTAAAATAATATGCATATGTTTACATTCGGTGTTTCTGTTCTCCCCTAACATCCTCTTTTCTCTGCAACTTGGATCTCACCAACTCCTCTTACCCTCCACTTTTATGCTTCCAACTTGAAAAAGGCAGAGAGAGTAAAAAACAAGAAACAAAAAACAAGCATTAAACAGTGTAGTCCAAGTGGGTGAAATCCTGTGTTGTCTTTTACTAGGAAAGGCCCAGCTGGCACGTGGGGTTCAGTGCTCGGTCCCTCCGTGCAATTTTTCAGTCTCTGCCAAAAGCATCTCCAAGAGCTCCCTGCTGTGGTAGCTGATTCAGCCAAGATCTCTTCTGAGAAGTTATGCTCCTTTAGATTATCTTAATTTTAAATGTTAATTACATACACTGAGGATTTGTTTCATTGTGAATATATTGTGCTTTGTATGTGAGAATAATTTTAATGGGAACATTTTTCATACATACTATTTCAATAGATAACGGTGTTCTATCCAAGGTCTGTACTGAGAGAGAGCTTTTATTCTTGTTTGATATTAACCTATTTTTTTAGTTAAGTGAGCCCATCATCAAGCCTTAGATCTACTAGAGTCTATACTTACAAGCTGTTAAATTAATTAAAAAGGAGATCAGTAGACTGCTATGGTTTTAATGCTGTATGGCAAGCCAATTTTAACCTTGTAAATGTCTCAGGTTATGAAATCACAACAACCAATCACAAACAGCTGACAAGGCTTAATTTGTAGCTAATCCAATAACTTCTTTTCCTTACTTCTGTATTTTCTCTATATACATCTTTCCCCTTGTTCCTATTTATTGGTAGAGTGCTACTAACCACATGGGGGCTGGCACTGCCCAATTTAAATTGATTATGGCTCAAATAAACTCTTAAAAATTTTATTATGCTCCACTCAATCTTTTAACAAATTCTGGTCAATTTGTATAAAAAAATAAAAGTAAAATACCAGATTAAAGTAATTGTTGATGAGTCGTTTTAAAAAATAGGCTTCATTTTTAAGCAATTTTTAGTTCATGTAAAAATTGAATGGCAAGTACAGAGATTTGCCACGTAGTCCCTGCCCTGACATGCACAGAGCCCTCCACATTATAAACACCCGAATCAGAGAGCGGTCCCTTTGTTACAATGATGAACCTGCACTAAAACATCATGATCACCCAGAGTCCATAGATTACATTAGGGTTCTCTCTTACTTTTGTTCATTTGGGGGGTTTGGACAAATGTCTGAAGACATGTACCCACCATCACAGTATCATAGATAGTACTTTCATTGTCCTAAAAAATCCTATGTGCCTCGCTTATTCACACCTTCCTCCCCACTAACTTCTGGTAAGCACTGAACTGTTACTGTCTCCATAGTTAGGCCTTTTCCAGAATTTCCTATAGTTGGAATCATTCAGTATGTAGCCTTTGCAGACAAGGTTCTTTCTGTAGTAATATGTATTTAAGACCTCTCCATGTCGGTTTTATGATAGTTCATTCCTTTTTTGCACTAAATAGTAGTCCATTATATGGATGTACCATGGTTCATTAATTCATTCATCTATTGAAGGACTTCTTGGTTGCTACCAAGTTTTGACAATTATGAATAAAGCTACTTTAAACATCCATATGCAGGTTTTTGTCTGGAAATAAGCTTCCAACTTCTTTGAGTAAATATCAAGGAGCACAGTTGCTGAATCCTATGATAAGAGAACGTTTAGTTTTATAAGAAGCTGCCAGACTGTATTCCGAAGTGGCTGTCCCATTTTGCGTTCCCACCAACCACGAGTGACAGTGGCTGTTACTCCACATCCCCACGGCCTCTGGTGTTTTCAGTCTTCTGGACTTCGGCCGTTCTAACATGTGTATGCAGTGGTATTTCATTTTAGTTTTAACTTCTATTTCCTCTTTTGGTCTTTCTTTCAATAGCTAATATCATGGGCTCAGATTCACAAAATCAATACCAACTATTATGTATTTTATAAATCTGCAGCCTGAGCATCATGAAAAACAAGATAATTAGAAACGATCTCTGAGAATTAAAATTATTATCTCAAGAAATTGTTCCTCTGGCCTCTTTTCTTTTCATCTTCT
>PVKM010028933.1:0-18018 GCA_004027735.1 Carollia perspicillata
GTACATGTAGATTTCTTATAGCAGTCTAATTTCATCCAAAGACAGATCCTAAAAATACTTCAAGAAGTGGACGTATACAGACTGCCTCCTAAATTACCTTCCCTAAATATCATCCCTTCCAAGCAGGGTTTTTACAGAAGCTGTATCTCCGACAGAACGAGACTATTCTGTGCCAAGGGTCTGGGTTTCCTGACAGGCTCTTACATTCCAAGATTGACGTTCTAATTAATTCATTAATTCATGCATACAAAACTCATTCTTATTTTAGGGAATACTTGACATGTTTACCTAAAGTCATAAAGAACAGACTTATTAAAATGCTTCAGAAGTAGAACAAGTAAGGCTTCAAAAATTTTCATTCCCAAAATGTTATTGCTCCCAATTGTCATATATCAATGGCTCCCCAACCTGTCATGCCCGGCCTAGGCAATGCAATGAAACAGCTGACTGTGCCTCCGGCAACTCCACTGGGTTCCTCCAAACACAGCCCTTAACAACTACAAAGGAAACAAAGATGACAGAGTATACGCACGTTGTTTCAGACCTACCCTGATTTCCTTTAGGCTTTGGGTACATGACTACCTTTACGGCTGTAATAGTTTTCCTATAAAGACCCAGTACAGAAATTTCTTCTGGGAAGGAGTTTTATATTACATTGTCAAGCAAAAAAGCAAGGTATGATTTTTTCCTATTCAAGGACAACACTGCACTCAGAAAAGAAAAGGAGCTTCTTTCTTTTTCTTAAGATTTTATTTATTTATTTTTAGAGAAAGGGGAAGGGAGGGGGAAAAGGAGGGAGAGAAACATCAATGTGTGGTTGCTTCTCACATGCCCCCCACTGGGGACCTGGCCTGAAACCCAGGCATGTGCCCTGACTGGGAATCGAACAGCAGCCCTTTGGTTCTCAGGCCGGCACTGTATTCACTGAGCCACACCAGCCAGGGCAGGAGCTACTTTCAAACATTAGACTGTAGCTCCTGGTGCCCCTCGATCTTCTGACACTCTCCTTCCATGGTTATTTTTGTAGGGAATCATCTGCTTCCCAGGGTACCACATTTTGGTCAGTTTCCACATTTGCCTTACCTACTCTTTGAAAAAAAGAAACAGTAAATTTGGCCAAAAAAAAAAAACCCAAAAAAACCCACACCCCACCCCACCCCCAAACAAAAAAAGAAATAAAAAAAAGGGGGGGTATGGAACAGATAATGCCTTTGTTAAATTTATAAATGGATATGTCTACAGTGTTATTTTGTTGCTGCTTATAAAAATGTTGTCCCACCCTAGCCAGTGTGGCTCAGCTGGTTGGAGCATCATCTCATAACTGAAAAGTTGTGGGTCTGACTCCCAGTCAGGGCACATATCTAGGTTGCTGGTCTGATCCCTGGTCCAAGGTATAGGGGAGGCAACCAATCAATGCTTCTCTCTCACATCAATGTTTCTCTCTCTCCTTTTCCCTCTCCCTTCCCCCTCTTTAAAAAAAGCAATGAAGAAATGTCCTCGGGTGAGGATTTTTTTTTTAAAAAAGGATTTCTGGTCAAGATGGAGACATAGGTAGACACATTTTACCTTCTCACGCAACCACAAAAAGAATTACAACTAAATCTCAAAACAAATAACACCCAGATTATGGCAGAAAATTGAACTGTATAGATGTCCAACAACTAAGGATTTAAAGAGGCCACATTCATCCATAGGGATAGGAGGGGTGGAGTCATGGAGACAGGCTGAGAGGTAAGGAGACTCAGTATGCGACAGAGAGGCAGTCGTGGTGGCAGAACAGGTGGTCCCACATTCACGTGTGGTGGATAAAAGTTGGAAGAGACACCTTGGGAGTGAGTGATCCCATCCAGCTCCAGACCAGACCACAGCCCAGGTTTCCAGAGCTGGGAAGATAAATCCCCATTAACTTCTGGCTATAAAAACCAGTGGGGGTTGGGGTGATGGAACAAACGGCCTGATATTCAGGAAGCTCCATATAAAGGGCCCCACTACGCACTCTGCAAACCCACTACCACTCTGGGATTCAGTACCACGGCAACAGCGGGAAGGGTGCCAGTCGCATACAGGGAGTGGGTGAAGTGACTGGAAACAGGGTGAATGCCGGGCAAACTTCCAGAAGCCAGGCAGCGGCATTGTCCCCTCTCCAAGCCCTCCTCCAACACACAGAGCCACAAAGCAGTGACGCAGATTGCCCTGCCTTGTAATTACCTAAGGTTCTACCCCACATAACATACAGGTGCCTCTTCTACAACAGGCCATGTTCAGACAGGGAGTCAAAGCATCTCTACCTAACACACAGAAACAAACACAGGTAGACTGCCCAATTGAGGAGACAAAGAGATATGGCTTGAATAAAAGAGAACAAAACCCCAGAAAAAGAACTAAAGAAAACTAAGATAACCAACCTATCAGATGCAGAGTTCAAAGCACTGGTGACCTGGATGCTCAAGAACTCATTGAGTATGGCAAAAACAGAAAGGAAGAAATGAAGGTTACACTAAGTGAAATAAAGAAAAACCTACAGGGAACCAACAGTCAAGACAAGGAAGCTGGAGCTCAGATCAACGATGTGGAACATTAGGAAGAGATAAGCATTCAACAAGAAGAAAAAAAAGAATCAAGAATTAAAAACAAAACAAAACAAGGATAGTATAAGAAGTCTCTGGGACATCTCCAAATATGCCAACATCAAAATCATAGGTATGCCAGAAGGAGAAGAAGAAGAGCAAGAAACTGAAAATTTATTTGAAGACATAATAAAAGAAAACTTCCCTAATTTGGTGAAGGAAATAGACATACAAGTCCAGGAAGCATGGAGAGTCCCAAACAAGTTGGACCAAAGAGGAACACACCAAGACACATCATAATTAAAATGCCAAATGTTAAAGATACAGAGAGAATCTTAAAAGCAGAGAGAGAAAAACAAGAGTTATCTACAAAGGAGTTCCCTAAGACTGTCAGCTGATTTCTCAAAAGAAACTTTGCAGGTAAGAAGGGCTGGCAAGAAGTATTCAAAGTGATGGAAAGCAAGGACCTACAACCTAGATTACTCTATCTAGCAAAGCTATCATTTAGAATGGAAGGGCAGATAAAGCACTTCCCAAACAAGGTAAAGCTAAAGGAGTTCATCACCAAGCCCTTATTATATGCAGTATTAAAGGGTTTTATTTAAGAGAAAGATCAAATCTATGAACATTAAAATGGCAAAAAAATTCACAACTATCAACAACTGAATAAAAAAAAAAAACAAAGACAACAACCAGAACAAGAACAGAATCATAGGTATGGAGGTCATTTGAAGGGTTATCAGAGGGGAGGAGGATGGAGGAAAATGGGGCAAAGGTGCAGGGATTAAGAAGCATAATTGGTAGGTATGAAATAGACAGGGGGAGGTTAAGAATAGTATAGGAGATGGAGAAGCCAAAGAACTTACATGCACGACAGGAATTAAGGGGGGTATGGCTGGAGGGAAGGGGGATACCAGGTAGAAGGGGACAAATGGGGGGAAATTGGAACAATTGTAATAGCATAATCAATAAAATATATTTTAAACAAAGAAAATCAATGGTATCCATGCTTCCATATCTTGGTTGTTGGAAACGATGCTGCAATGAACATAAGGGTGCATATGTCTTTTCAAATTAGTGTTTGGGGTTTCTTTGGATAAATACCCAGGAAGTGGAATTGCTGGGTCACATGCTAGTTCTATTTTTAATTTTTCCAGGAACCTCCATACTGTTTCCCATATGGCTGCACCTTCTAGTCATCTCTGTCAGAGTCGTAAAATTTGTAAGACACAGTCTCCACCTGACTTTAAAGACATATGGTTGTTTCTTCTTTTCTTTTTATCACCACAATTTGATCTGCCCTATTACTTTCATTAGGCTCTTGCCGCACATATTTTGGTATTAACAGAGGGATAAACTGGGGCGGGGGATGTGGTGACAATGCTGCGCTGGAAAGAGTGAAGCTCTAAGCTTTCAACAGTATAATAGTCATTCTCTTCCCCCAGACGAGTGACTGGCCAGGAATTCCACGGCATCTCAATGCACCTTCCGGTAATGTGCCCATATTCGCCCTTCTTCCTCCCCAATGCTCTCTCTTAAATATTTACTTAGTGTTTCACAAGAGTTTGGTGTTCTGCTAAGCTGGGTGGGTGTAGTTTAGAAAATGCATGTGAGGCCTCATCTTAAACCTTACATCTTACTCTGGAATATAAGAATATAATGCTAACATCCCCTCTCCTTCACTACACACACACACACACACACACTATTGAGTATGAGCCAGCTAGTGTATCTGAGGAACATATGTCCCCAGACTCAGTGTGGCTGGGATTCAGAAAGGGGGTGGGGATTAGGAAGACAAATGTGGTGAGGAATATGAAGGTGGAATTTGCTGAGGTAAAAAGAAAGAGGACGTCTGGTAGCACATGAGCATAATTACACAGGCAAAAAGGAAGACCTTCATTCACATGAGTGAACAGGGAGAAAGAGAAACCAAGGTTGACTGGCACCACGGAGGCTCCCTAAATAAGGAAATTATTTTCCAGTAAAGGAAAAGTTATGTGAATAATTCAGTTTAAAATAGTCTAGCACAGGCAATAGGATAGAGATTTGTTCTTTTTTTTAAATTCTCACCCAAGGATATGTTTTTATTGATTTTAGAGACAGAGGAAGGGGGGAGAGAAGAGAGAGACATACAGACAGACAGACAGACAGACATCAATGTGAGAGAGAAATATTGATCTTTTTTCTCCTGTATATGCCCTGACTGGGAAATGAACCTACAACCTACACACGTGCCCTGACCAGGAATCAAATCCACAGCTTTTCAGTTTATGGGACAATGTTCCAACCAACTGAGCCACACTGCTAGGGCCAGGGCAGTTTGTTGTTTGTTTGGGGGGGGGGTCATTTTTGTTTTTTTTTTCCCTAAGCCTAGTGCTCTGAGATGTGTTAGTTTTAATCTATCCTCTAGGGAACGTGATCTGCCCTAACCAGGCACACATACACACTCCAATATTCCAGAAATGTTTGGCTAGCATTTGAAAGATGTTCACTGAAAGGCCTCAATCTAGAAGCAGAAACTTCAAACTCTTCACTTCCCTCTCAACACTAAAGGCTTCATAAATTATCTCAAGGGAGGTCAGAAAATCTTTCTCATTGGTGAAATTAGTGGTGCTTAAGATAGGTAAATTGACTAGAAATATGGCAGAGGCACTCCACCCAAGGATGAGATATGAGACTCTGACGAGCCCAACTTTACACTTGACCTTCATAACTCAATTCTGGAACAATCCTGTGTGCAGCCACTGGCTTCCTGCCACCTGATCCTGACTAAGTTAGCGAATCCTACCCCCAGAAATGTCATATTAAAATGGTAACTTTTCACTTGAGGCACTATCAGAGAATCTAAAACTTCAGAAAACAGACTGAAGCCCCAGCTGGGTAGCTTGGTTGGTTAGAGTGTTGTCCTGGTAATACGCCAAGGTTGTGGGCTCCATCCCTGGTCAGGGCACACAGAAGAACCAACCAATGGATGTATAAATAAGTGGAACAACAAATGCCTGCCTCTCTCTCTCACCCCTCCCCCCTTCCTTTCTCTCTCTAAAATAAAAATAAATGAAAATTTAAAAAAAGAAAACAGACAGAATGACTCTCTTCTGCTAACTTATGCAATTGTTTGTGTACACAGAAGGGTTTGCAGGAGTCGGCTCTTATATATGGGAACATAACTGAGGGACAGACTTTAATCCTTCATCTACCACAACTGTTGGAGGTCATCAATATCCATCCCAACCCCACTTTATCAAAAACAACCTGAGTGGCTGAGAAGTCAGTTGGCAGCACACGTGAATGGAGACATGATTTGAAACAAACATGTAAAGTCGCTAATATTTTCAGAAGCATGGAAATGGGAGTAGTGATGTGTGACACATGCCTGAAAAACAGAAACCACACGCTGTGATGGATTTTCATTAAAATCAGAACCTAACATGAAGAAAAAGGTCAAGTAGCTACAATTTTTGAACTCACACAATACATGATTTTTCTGACAATGTCCCTAAGAGACTACAAGATTCTGAATGATTTTACAAAAAGTACATACATGCAGCTTAGTAAGTGCACTTTACTAAGGCCTAAAAATTAAAAACCGATGAGTATTTGATAAATAAACCCTATCATGTCTTTCCATAAGAGCGCATCAATACATAAAATTATGCTGGTATCTAAATTATACCTATAACCAATCTTTATCAATTCACACACACACAACATACACCTACCCAGTGCTAAAAGACGAGAAAAAGCCAACCCCCTTTCTCTGCCAAGCAGCATTTCCTTCTTGCTAAACTCAAACCCCTCCTGTCTGAACGTGGACATTCATTGCTGATGGCAACAGCCAGGCAGAGCTCTATCCCCTGACCCCACTCTGGGGAAGACCACAGAAAAGGCTTCAAGCTGTTCTTGGAGGGCAGTCAACTGCCACATGTAGCCTGATCTTTTTAAACCAAAAAACCCTCCCGCACTACAGACGGCTTTGCTACAATGTTAGCATCCTCAGTTGTCACACACATGCACACACACCGCGCCCCCCGCCAAAAAATAAGCCTCTAAATATAACCACCTGTAGTTTACAATGCCAATATTCAAACAAAACTCTTCACCATTTCTGGCAACATTTATTTCTACCTGCAATGTCATCCTCTCAACTCCCAGCCCCTATGCCAAAGAAATGGGAAACTGCTCCTTCGGCTATTCACAGACTGCATGCCAAGACATTGTGCCAGGCACAGGACACAGAACTGGATGAGATCTAATTCCAGCCTGCCAGGAGTGTAGAGGGAGACATTTTTGTACCTTGCACAACTTCTAAGGTGTCAGCCTCCTCTAACCATTGCTAAGGTGGAAAAAAGCAAACCCTACCCCCCTGTTACAATGCCTTCATCTCCCCTCCTCCCGCCTGGGGCCTCCCTTTCCCGCCCAGCTCTGACTTTTCCTTGCCCCTGATGGACTCCAGTCATTTTCATCTTTCATTCCTCTGAAACGCTTCTCTGTGTGGGTGTTTCGTCTTCCCTCTAAAGTAAACTTGTTTTTCTCACGTTTTAAAATTCTATTCTGCAAAGGCTTGCATTCCAGTGAAAATGTCCCTTGACCTGTACTTAGAAAAACCTTAGCCAAGACTGTTTTCAAGATTGTGATAACTGAAAACGCTGTCATCGCGGGCTGTGTCACTGCTGTTTCAATGTCGCCACTTTTTCCTAGGGTCTCTATCATACTGACAACCCCACAGCTCCCTAACCCTCCAATGAAGAAGTATACTCACGGAATAGGAACAAACATGAAAATAATCAGTGTCCTCCGGAGCTAAGTTTAGCAGGCTAATAGGATGTATCATGAGGTATTAAAATACTAAACAGCATGTGAACACTGTCCTGAAGTTACAGTGCCAAGGAGGCTTGGAAGACAGAGAGAATGAAGTCTGATTTGTAGAAGGCACGTGAAGTGTAAAGATACGGTCTCACAATATGCACGGCTTTCCACAAATGCCTACAATGACCATGGCCCTTCAGGCAGTTCATAGCAAGCAATGTCCTAATAAAAAAAATGTGTAGTGACCCAAGGAGAATAAAAATGTATCCTGAAGAATGCGAGGACCCTGAAGGAAAGAGGACAGGCTAGCTACACTAACCAGCTGCCCATGGCCTTGACAGCCTCCTCTCCAAGCATGTCCTTCCAATTAGGGAAGAGGCCAGCGAAGGTCCTTTCAATACACAGAGACAGGATGGGAGCAATGATCATGCTCACAGGTCCTGAAGAGGCCTGACTAAATAGTAAGGCCAGTTTCTCATTCCTGACACATGCTCTCTTTCAGACACACTCATAGCGGACCGGCGACTTCCCTTTGTTACCCCGTCACTCACAATTCTGTGACTCACTCACCAAAAGCTTCTCTGTCAGGAAAGGACACACCAGCTAATCTGTAGGTCCTTTTGAGTGCTAAAGCATTTCCCAGCAGGGTGCATCATTTATTTTCTTCCTCTCACTTCCTAGATCCTTCTCATTCTCCAGGCACAAAACACAACACAAGGGACCCAGGCAGCCAGGTCAGAATTTGGCAGACTGGTGTTTTGTTTTTTTGTTTTGTTTTGGTTTTTTGGCAGTGGTAATGTTTCTCATGTGTCCATTCTCCAACCCCGCCAGTCCTGGCCCACCACTGTCCTCGCCCACAGTCTTCACAGTCCAGACTTTAAATACAAGGCCTCACACAACGATGTGAATGCGCAAAAACCCAAAGCCACACACCAAGCAGCTCCTGCTCCATCCCTGAGAAGTGCTCTGGGCTGCGGCCAAGGCACGACACACCCCCACGGTTGCTCATTCCCCTGGGCCTGCTTTCAAAACCCACAGAAGGACACCGGAGCTGAGGATGGGAGACACCACGCTGGCTCAGTCCTCTCTGCTCAGAGGCCCCTTCCTATTGCCGAACACACAGAATTCTGTTTGATAATTTCCATAAACTGACAGCTTTGCCTCTTCAAGCTGCATTCCTACACTGGGTGCTGTGGATGTACCAGTGAATCCGTGAGTAGGTTACAGTCAAACTTGAGAACCCAGTAAGTAAACATTTAGAATACAACATGACATGTGCTAGAACAAAGGTGGGCATGAGATTCCATAGCAAGCTAGGCTTGTTCCTCGACTCCTCCAGCTTCTTTGTCCCTCAGAGCACAGAGGTTACCCATTTCTGCACCTAAATTCTGCTGACTTTCTACCCTTCGGCTCGGGCACTCACTCTGTTCAAGTCATTAGCTCTCTCATGGATCACTTCCATCTGCTGACTGTTCTTACTGCTTCTAATCTCATCTCCAGCCATGTCTCCCCACAAGGAACATCTTTCGAAGTTCTAATCCTATGTAGTACCATGACCCTCACTTAAACAAGAAAAAATTCAGCCAGCAGTTCCTCATCACTGTCAGGATAAAGTCAATGCTGCGATGCCATTTGCAGCCCTTTCTGTCTCCCCATGTCCCACCTGCACCTGGTTCAGCCGCACTGGAGCACTCACAGTACCGCAGACTGCCATGCTCAGCCCTGCCCTGGGGACTGCACACATGCCCTCCCCCCTACCCGGAACACGATTCCACTTCCCCCACCCTCTCTTCACCTTGTATTTGACTAACCACTCCCAGACCTTTAAGTTTGGGCTTAGCTCTTTCCTCTGGAAGTCTTTGCTTAGAATCCTAGACAGAGCTAGATGCCCCTCTTTGAGTTCCTGCTACAAAACTTACTGCCCTGCATTATAATCACTTGTAGAATCCCCCTTTCCTGTGTCAGACATTCAACAGCTTGGAGGGGCTAGAAGGGAACCTTCCATAGGGTATGAAGCTGACAGCTGTTGCAAATAAGGAGTCACAGGACAGGCACTCTGACTTGATTACCTTTACATCGTTGTCCTTTGCTCAGTGCCTGACAGAAGCTGGTGATCAGCTTCTCAATGGAAAGTCTAACTCCTTTTTGGAGGCAATAGTAGAAGACTTCAGACAGGAAGGGACCATCTGAGTTTTGAAGAAAACAAAATGGTTCATCTGAGGCTCGGGAAGGCCCACTTCTGACCATGGTGCTGGTGGGTGTCATTCTGGAAAGGACCTCAAATTAAAACAAATGCAAAGTCCACCCACCCATTAGCCTTGTCCCTCCACATCAGTCATGGCCACCAGAGACACGTCCTGTCTTCTACAAAGTGGGACAGAGGACTTCATTACGGTAGCATGGAAAGATCGCTGAGCTGAATTATCATGGTTTTTATTTGTACAACTGAGCTGTGGGAAACTACTATCACTGTAACTCAAACGATGACAAACCCAGTTTGTTATCCTATCTCAGACATTCAGAGGTGAGGGCAGTGTGAAATGAAACACTGCTACTCTTACATTTAATGGGATGTTATTAAAATCATGTCATAGCAACAAATAAAAGGGTACCTTGACATTTTAGCCTTACCAAGACTATGGACACATTCAAAAAGCATTCTGTCTGTGCCCTGTGGATAATATATATCCTCAGACTTTTAGTGAGAGATCAAAATTGTCTTCAGTGTCAACCGCTTCAATATTTTTGGACTCTCGGTACCAACACCTCCCACAAAACAAAGCAAAACGAAACAAAAACAATAGCATACCTGTTGGACTCCATTTAAAAGTGAAAATAAGCTTTTAAACAATATCATGTTTTTGTTTTCCTTTAGAATAAAACATCAAGTAATTATATATAATCCATTTAAAATTTGAATCAAAGTCCTACCACATTCAGCTCGCACTTCACTGAGATTGCCTCAGTTATACCTCCAAGACAAACAGAAACCATCGACTAGTCATTTGACAAACACTCCCTAAATGCCCAAAATGTGCCAGGGAGGGGCTGGAATGACTACACTCCAAGTAGCCACCAACTGCCTTGGTGTTCAGTCAGAACTGTACAGCAGTCAAACTTTCAGTCATATCTTGTTTGATGCACTCTTCTTCCCTCATTCCAAGGGTCAGGGAGCAGGCCCCTGAGCCCAATCTGGCCAGCTGCCTGTTTGTGGAAATGAACTTTTATTGGAACCAGCCATGCCTGCTCATTTACATGGTGACTGCGGTTGCTTTTACTGCTATGCTGGCAGAGTTCAGTAGTTGTGACAGAGATCGTACGGCTATAGTATTTTCAAGCTGACCCTTCATAGAAAAAGTTGGCCACGCCCTGCCCAAGCTATTGTAATGTTTTCCTGTGGGTGTCCTTTCTGCCTCTGTGACTGTGCCTTCTCAGGCTTTGGTCACTGTTGCCCACAGAAGGGGTGCGCTGGGGTTCCCCAGGACTCTGTCGGTCTTCTCACCTGACACGCTCTTCCTCCCTCTGTGCCGGTTCGCACAGCACCGGAACACCCCTCTGTTACAAACCTATCGTGCATGATCTCTAAGCTCATTTGTCTTCCCCACCAGACGAGGCTCCTTTTACACCTGTTACAGCTGTAACTCAGCATGGCTCCAGGCGCACATCAGCCATTCAAAGATACCAACTAGGTGGATGAGTATTTATCTCAAAAATAAATATATGTAAAGTCTCCGAGAAAAGTTCAGCCATAGTTGGTTCTATGGTGAAAAAACAAAACAAAGCAATCATTTGATTGATGAAGTTTCTATTCTTTTGTGTTATCAGTTTGACCTGTCTGTAGACAGAACAGGCAATAAAGTAGAAACCCTGAATACGGATGTCTCATCTTGATGAGGCTGAAAGTCTGGCCTTGCTGCTCACTGGCTGCATGGTCTCAGTCAGGGGAGCCTTTCTTGGAGGCTCAGCTGCCTCAGCTGTAAAATGGAGATCATGGGAGGAGAGGTGGTTGTGAAACTACAAATATGTGCAAAATGCCCACCACCTTCTCAAGCAATTTAGGTGCTCCATATAGAAAAGCTATTATTTTTATGGACAAGTTCTTCTGCTTTAAGGTTCCAAGTACATTGGCAATGAACCTGGCTGTGATTGTCACCATCTATGTTAGAGCATCACTCTTGACTTTTTCATAGCAGGAACCCAGGTTCAGGTAGTTGTTGCACATTTTACGTTATATACATAAGCAGCTGGGTCTCAGATGAATAATTATCCTTGATAATAAAATGTCAAACTCTAAGAGAGGTTTTTCCTCATCCTTCACAAAACCTCACCAGTTAAAAAACATTAGTGCTGATACTAAATGGAAGCATCAGACTGTTCTGTAAATTGTCTTTTCCTGATTGACTTTACCATGACTTGCTTTTCTTTTTCTTTTTCTTTTAGCTATAATGCATACCTTAGAATTCAAGCTGCAAAATTTTAAGAGTAGATAACTTGGTAATCAAAAGGATAATATTGAGTAAATGAATTTTTAAGGTCTTACTGTAAAGATACTTTTTTCTAAGTTAATGAAAATATGTGAAACTTCACCTTTCTTTAACAGTAAAGGCCTTGGATGAGGGCTGAAACAGAGGTACCCCTGTTTTGCTGATGCCAAAACATAGAGAGAGTAACACCAATAAATATACCAAACAGAAAGCGCACAGATATCCCATCAGTGCATTAAAACATTTAGAGGGGCTGGGAGTTAAGGCAGAAAGTGGAGTTTTAAACCAATTAGGGGGAAAGCTCTGCCTTCCACCTCTACCCCTAAATTGATACTCCCACTGCATCATGTGACTATGATGGATGGCCAGAGCTCTGTCGTTTATCTTTTGGAGTGAAACCAGAGAATTCAGGCAGCGCCCACTGGGCATTGCCCATGGAAGAGTGATCCTCTCTTCCCCCAGGAGAGGAGGGGAACATCGAGAGGTCAGAAGGACACGTGCACCATGTGTGCACATCACGCCCAACAGCCTCCTCCTCCAACTCAACACGTTTCCCAGGGCTGGGGAGGGTGCAGTGGGTATGCAAAACAGAAATCCCTCAGTATTTTCTGCAGCTTGATCTGCCCCACACTGGCCAGACTGTACAAACAGTTCCACTTAGCTGGAGCCGCAGCTCCTGACTGAGCCTCTGGTTCCTAAGAAGCGGTCAGGAGGGTGGGAAGGAGGTGGTAGAGTCCTCCCTGAAGCTTCTTGACGCTGGCTTGTAAATGCCTCCCTGATGGTAGATAACTTCTGAATTGTATGCTAGGAAGGTGGACCCACACCTGGGCTTTATTAATTTTATTCTTTTGAACCTCTAACATTAGCATCTTTTAAGGATTTTCTGGTATTTTGCCACTGAGCTGAAAGGTTGGGGGCTGGGCAGGACAGTGTTCAGGAGCAGAGTGAATGTCAGGCCAGGGCAAAGGGCACCGCGTGGTCTGCTGAGTGCCTGCGCTTCCTCCTCCTCATTACGGACATTACCAGGAGGGCAGCCAGCAGGTCAGGATGATCAGTTAAGTGCATTAGGGTTTTCCCCTTCGTTCCTACAAATCCCACATGGGCACCTAATGAGAAAATGCCTGAGGTAGAAATAAACACCAACGTGGGGGTGCATTTCAATTTACAGAAGTCAGAAAGTTAAAAAATTACCCACAAATAGTTAGGAAGCTACATTTTCACATCCTAAGTACAATTCTTTTAGAATATAAATGTCTGCTCAGGCATTTAAAAAAAATAAACCTTTGATTTATACACGTGCTTGACAATATCTTTTGTGCAAGTGAAGATACACTCAAACCTGAAGAAACCTCAATTTTGGATTTTTTTGCTACTTAAAAAAAACTTAAACAAATAACTATCCTTTAAAATAGAAGAAGAAATTTTGTAAGAGTGGCTTTGGAAATTAATCTGGGCCTAAGATTATCCACAGAAAGTCTCAACATATTATGGATAACATGTAATTTGTGTTTTGTGTTGGTTTTGACATGAAGAAATCCCTGTATAAGACAGAAAAGTAGTAAAACAGCAGGTTTTAAATCGTCCTCAGCCTCCTGAGTGTGTTTCCAGGTTTCTGCAAACAATAAGATGTTTGCTGTTAAACCCAGAATAAAATGCTGAAGGAGGTAACCTATTCATTGTTTTGTTTTTTCTTTGAGGTTGTTTTAAATGTTGGGGGGTGAAGATTTCATTGGAACCGAGCCCTATTGCTAACCAAGTTAGGAAACTATTGTTTGGAAGGAGCCCCACGTCTGTGCACAGGAAGGGTTCCTTTGGCAGTGTGCTCACTCAGAGGCCTTTCCCCAGGGGCCCTCGACTCCGGCGGCCACAGCCTGCACTGGCCAGTTACTAGCATTGAGAATCAGCAATTAAAAACGCCCCAAAACAATGATCAGCTGTTACATTTATTTACAAATGGTTTTTAACATGACGTTTTCATTTTCAAACATGCCTGCTTACTTGACGTTTACTTGAAGAAATGTGAGATAAAACACTAATATCTTTCAGAATAGATCATTTTTGGTATTAGTCATAGCATATACAGATAATCATATTAATTTTTTTTAATTGCTATAAAAAGGTCCCAGCTAGGGGGCAGTACAATGAACCCCCTTACAGCTATTTCCTCAACTTTTGTAATGTCATGGCTGAAGTTTTCCATAACAAAGACTCACTTTAAGTGTCAGCAGGCCCGGTAGATATGCTACATTAAAGACTCCCTTCACAACCCTCAGCCACAATCCGTAAGGTTTGTTTGCTTTGAGGATGGCATCCATCCCTCTTCAAGCTGCCGAAATGGCCTTCATGGCCTTCGGCAGTTCCCATTGTTGTTTCTGTTCTTTGCCTTTTCTGCTCTGTACCCGCTGTGCTCTGGAACCTGGCCAGCCAGGTACAATTAACTGGTTCATTATACCTTCCTGATCAGTGACTTAAATAAAGCAAACCACCTGATCAGAAACCCTCCTGTCCATTTCGTTTCACTTGGAAACTCTAAAAAACAGCAATACAGTGACCAAAGATAAAGTGACTAATGTCCTTTCAGGCAGAGCAATACAGAGGTAAGTTATTAAGCAGAATCCAACTCAGAATAAATAATTTGTGCTCAGTGTTTAAGTCAGGTTTCCTTAAAATAAGAGTGGTCCCCCTCCTTCTGTATCAGGCAGGAAAACACACTTACACACTCGAGTGGCGATGTGACTTGCAGAAAGGATCTGTCACACAGAATTAATTAAGCAACAGAGAATCAAAGGAAAGGGAAACCATTTCACGTGAAGGTCAGCACTGTGGTATTGGTCTGGGTTCTAGAACTCGGGTCCGGCTTACTCACCTGTAAAAAGTGAAGTTTGCCTTTATATTATTAAGGCACCTCTGGGCACAAAGGCTCTATCAGAACTAAACACCAACTCTGCCTTAGTCTTTTATTCCAGAAACGAATTTATTAATAACAAGAAAATAAATAGTGTGGGCGGCTTAAAAGGAAGGATGGCCCTAGCCAGCATTCATTTGAATGAATGAAGCAGAGACTGTAGAATCTGTAGCAGCTCCTCACATATTTTCAGTCCACTCTCCTCCCACAACCAACTTTACGTTAAAAGGAAATTCACTGCAGGCCCCGGCTGGCGTGGCTCAGCTGGTTGGAGCACTGCGCCGTAAGGATCACCGGTCTGGTCCCAGGTTGGGGTGTGTACAAGAGGCAGCCCATCTCGATGTTTCTCTCCCTCTCTCTCGCCCTCCCTCTTCCTCTAAAATCAAGAAGCATGTCCTAGGGTGAGGATTTTTTTAAAAAAGGAAATTCATTTTAGGAAAAAACTAACAAACACCTACTATAAACAATGATGTATTATAGACAAGATCAAAGAAATATAGTTTCTGTCTTTTTCTTTGTGAACTTAGAGTTATTGTATACTAGCCATATAATAAACTGCATGTATTTACAGTATACAATTAGGAAAGTTCTGCCATGTACACACCTGTGAGACCATGACCACAATCTAGAGAGTGAACATACCCACGCGCTCACACAGAAGCCCCTGCCCCCACTCGCCCCAGCCCCAGGCGATCACTCATCTGCCTTCTGGCACTGCAGGTCAGCTTGCATTTCTGTACTTTTATATTAATGAAATCATGCATGCCTGTCCTTTTTGTCGAGCTTGTTTTACTCAGCACGATTATTCTGAGATTCATCCATGTTGCTGTGTGTATTAATAGCTCATTACTTTTATTGCTGAATAGCACTTTATCACATGGATATAACACAATCTGTTTATCCATTCACTTCTTAACGGACATCTGGGTTTTTTTTCCAGCTTTTGGCTGGTGCAAATAAAGCTGCAAAGAACATTCACATCCATGTGTTTGGAATGGCCGAGGGATACACTGTATTTTGCTATGTATAGTGCACATTTTTTTGCCCAAATTTTTGAGGGAAAAATAAGGATGCACATTATACGTGGGCATAATGGTTGCATATCATGGATATAATAATCCCATGTATAATGTGCACAAAACGTGGGTGTGCACTCTACACAGCAAAACAGGTAGTAGATTTATGCTTAACTTTTTAAGAAACTGATAAGCTGTTTTCAAAAGTGGTTGAATAATTTTATATTGGCATCAGCAGGGTGCCACAGTTCCACTGGCTCCACATCCGTGCCGATCCTTGTTCTGTTCAGTTTTCCCCCCAGTTTTAGCCATTCTAGGGAGTGTGTAGTGGTTCCAGGTTGGTGAACGCGTGCACATCAGGGGGGATGGCACGCTCAGGGAGCATGGACACTCCATGCCCCTTCCCACAGACCTTCCCTATTAGCTCTTCAATTGACTGTTGATTCGTATCCTTTGGTTATCTTTTGTAATAAACCAGTAATCTAGTGAGTAATGGGTTTTCATGAGTTCTGTGAGACAGTCTAGCAAATTAATCAAACCCAAGGAGGGGGCCATGGGAACCTCCAATTTATAGCCAGATGGTCAGAAGCACAGGTAGCAACCTAGACTTGCAATTGGCATCTGTAGTGGAGGCCAGTCTTGTGGGACTGAGCCCTCAACCTGTGGAATCTGATTCTGTCTCCAGGTAGAGAGTGTCGGAACTGTAGGGTACCCGGCTGGTGTCTAAAAATTGCTTGGTAGTGTAGCAAAACCAACACATGTCAGAAATGGGTGCAAAATTGGACTGGGTGCAAAATGGGTGCAACATTACCTGTTGCAAAAGGGAGAGCCCTGCCACTATGACACCTGAGCCTGAAACTGCAAAGGCGCTAAAGGCAATGACTGACCTGCCCAACACCACAGCATAGTCCCCAGGGCTCAGAGAGTTCTGCAAATGCAAGGATAGAATTGCTCTGCCAGGCGAAGTGTGAGGAGGTCTAAATGTGTACTCCAGGCAGCCAGGACTTTACCATAGGGGCAGAGACACAGGTTTAACAGAGGGATGCAAAAGAGGGACTACCAGCTGCAGGGGCAGCTTTTAGGGTGATACCCAGAGCACCAGGGGAGACTTCTGGAAGGTCTCAGGTGCCTAGGCTTGGGCTTTAAGAGTAGAAGTCCCACACACGAGTGGCCAGTGGCCCATAAACACAATCTGTTTGTGAAACGTCTGAATTAATTACTCACGTTTAAAATTCTGGATTTCTGACTTCTCTTAAGAAGATCTGGCCATGATCCCCAGACAAGAAGCATATGTACGTACCCCTTGGCACTCCCCTAGTTCATCAAGCTCCCTACCCAGCCTGGGCCCTCAGGACACATTTGAGTTTGTGGAACTAGGTGTTAGATAAAATTGCTCTGGTGGCAATGCCAACCTCATGACAGGAAGACTGGTGGCAGGGACAGGTTAGAAGACGTAGCCTGTACTAGGGCAGCGGACGTAGGAAATGAAGAAGAAGGGTTATTTGAGATTTTTTAAAAGTAAGGATTAGATGGTAATTCAGTAGAGGGAGGTTCCTAGCCTAGAAAACAGAATGGTAACATCGCCAAGAAGGGTAGATATGTTTTTATTACCTGGCCATAGATCAGATATTTCACCAAGTATTACATTTCCAGTAAATCTGGCTGGAAAACTGGCACTCCTTCCAAGCCCTCACTTTCTGTCATTCTCTCCAGTCTCAAGGCCAAGGACTCCGAGGCCTTCCGCATGTGAACCATGCACACCTTGCAGTGCGGCTATAGCAGCAACACTTCCTCAGAGCTTCCATGTGCCAGGCATCATTTTAGGTCTTCTACAAACAACAACTCAAGTAATACTCACAGCTTCTTGGAGTGGGTATTGTTAATATCTCTCTCTTACTGAAAAGAAAATGGAGAGGTTAAGAGAAGTCGCGAAGATGGAATTTGAACCTCAGCAGTCTGACTCTACACAGAACATACATTCTTAACCATTTTCTACATACTCTCAAGTGATTTGTAACTGAGAGACTCAAAAAACTCCGAGTGTAAGCCAACTGTAGGCTAACCTGCTAATTATCTCTACATTTACTACCTCCCCTTCTCTGATAGCGTCTAACCTGGTGGTTTCCAAACCTGGCTCACCACTTTCTCGTGGAGAAGGGCTCGCAAGCACAAACCTCAAGTTCCCTCCCTAAAGACTAAGGTGGAGGACCTGGGACTGCCCGCTTTGTGCCACACCA
>PVKM010028934.1:0-18025 GCA_004027735.1 Carollia perspicillata
CCTTTTTTACTGTTTGGACCCCAGTTGTTATATTATATTTTCCACATTTTCCATAATTTCCATTATACTAAAAAATAAACTAATGATCATTTGCCTTTTATTAAGATGACCAATCTGAGATTTATATATATGGCATGTTCTATATATGTGTATGTATGTTTGAGAAAGCATTCTCTTTATGGTATCAAATAATAAAATTGTAATAAATACAAGAGTAGTCTTTTTTTATAAATAAGTCAGTATTTTTGACTAATGTTTGTATAGCACTCTTATGACTATACTGGTAATTGATAGTTTTCTTTAGGGGGGACTGATTTGTTAGGTTCTAGCATGGGAATTTCATTTATTTTATTGAATGCCTTGTTTTCTACCAGTTTATAAGCCCTGGGAAATGAGTATGATGAAAACATCATCACATAGAGGTCACCGGTAAAACCACTGGGGTTCTGAGATGTTCAAGGAATTTTCCTTCCTCGGTTATTGGCATGACTGGGTCACAACCAATGATAGAGCCACACAGTGGACCCAGGGCCATGGAGAGGGATCAAGAAACTCAACTCAGATTCTGACTGATATTCAGGGAAAAGTAGTGTAAATCTAACTTTCTTCTTTGAAACAAAATGGACTCTCCTCTTCGACCACTCTTGAGTCAGTTTGAATTAAAAATGCTTTTGACTGTGAAGGAGCCATGAGAGATGGCGAGTCACATAAGGCCCAAACTTAGCATCATGGAGACAGCGGTCCTACGGAAGGAAAAGAAGTTACTCTGCATTTGCCAGGAGTCAAGCACGATGGCGGAGGCTTTCTACTAGTTTCTCTCTTCACTCTCAACCAGTCGTGAGAAGCATAGATTATTGTTGGCTCTTAACAGATGAGAAAGCACAGTCTCAGTGCTGAAGAAACTCATCCAAGGTCATTCAATCAGCACATGGCAGAGATGGGGTATAAATAAAAGTCTATCGACTCCACATCTCTCATTGTTTCTCTTCGCCCATCATGTTTCCAAACACGTGATCACCAAGCTAATCACCTGTTTCAGCTCCTGATGAAGGGCCGAGGGAGCCGGAGGGACACGGAGTGGGCGGGGAAGGGTCATGGAAGAGGGGAGTGATTGCTCTCCTCTGCCTTCGCGGAGCATTGCTTTCTTGTTCCACAAATTTGACGACTCATCACATGCTGCTTTGTGACGCTGCTTGCGCTGGTCTCTTGGGTGGTCATTTCTACCTGACAGTGTGAATTAATGGTTCATGTCTTGTTTCCTCTCCCCAGTGCTGTTGTTAGCACCCAGGGACTTGAGTACAAGTCCTAGGAACCCAAGTCTATTGCTGCCTCCAAGTAAACTCTGCCTGGGGGCCAGAGTTAGAAGTGACTGGATTCCTAGAAAATATCTGGGGTCATTTTCTAGACGTAAGATACTAGGATAATCAATAACACTTTGCATCTGTTCTGAAATTCCCTATTATTTTGAGAAGATTGGCTTCAACCTTCACTCTGCCACTCACTAATTTACTACGTGATCCTGGACAAATCACCTGTCTTTTAGAGGCTTCAGTTTCCAGATTTGTGGGTAATGGATTGATGTTCATGGTCTATAAGTTTATTTCTAATAGTAGCCTTGTAGTTTTTTTTAGGTAAATTCCTTGATCTAGGGGCATGCAGAATTAGAATTCTTCCCACCCCACTCCTTCCTGCAGGACATAAGGTTACATTGTCTATAGAAAAAAATTGAAACTACCATGAAACGAACTAAAAGCCACCTACCTTCTCAAGTGTGAGTACTGCTAGTGCTAAAAATTTATCCCCACTGCAACACGTAGCCCCCTCCCTCCACCCTTTGATAGGTCATCATCTTATTCACACACGCACTGCTATTATAGATGCACACAGTTATGCCCTGTCCTATATGAATGGGTTGAAGACACAAGGAAGGCAAGTGTCAGAACCTAGGGTGTGCAGACAGAGCTAAGGGGTGGCTTTGAATTCTAATCCTTCACCCAGGGCTCTCTCCTCCAAGTTAGGATGAGTTGACCATTCCTACTAATGACAATGACCTTGCCAGGACAGTCAGAGGAAAATCTCCTGACCCAGAGGAAAGCATTTCCTGGCTCTTTCAATAGAAAAGTCTAGCCTGGTTTTATAATTTTAAAGAGGCCCTTGAGCCTAATGTCAGTCCGGACTCACTCAGTATCTTCAGTGAGAAAGTATCAAATAGTTACTGGGCTTCAGACATAAGAGACCTGGGCTCAGAGTCCTAACCCAGCAAATGCCCATCATGTAACCCTGGCAACTGATGGAAAATGAGGATAATACAGCCTTGATCAGAATGTTGTTGGAAAGAGTGGACAGATAATTTTCATTAAGTCTCTAGTTCAGTGCCTGGCCTACAATAACACATGTTAGTTTTCTGTTTCTGATATTATGATTACAATGAATGGCCAGCTCAGTCCAAGTATTCAAGTACAGGGAGGTTGAAGGATCTCTCTTGCCCCAGGGTTCAGATGGTAGAAAAGGTGCGGAGGGCCTTGGCCTCAGCTGTCCTGTGCCTCCGATTCAACCTACGTGGGTAACTTGGTGTGTGGATACATGCTGTGCTGAGACTGCAGAGCGTGAGAGCTGGGAACACGACTGAGGAGGCCAGCTACAATTTTAGCTCCAGCTTGGAATTTCCTGGTTTTGGGGGGTCTGGAGTCCGAACCTTCTCTGGTGCTGGTGCTGCTTTTGCTGCCAGAACCAGGCGGTAGACACAGTTATTTCCACCCGACCGCCCAGGGTGAGGCAGGGCCCTCCTCCCGAGCCTTCTAGCACTGTGGTGCTGGCCAGGGCCTCCTGAGCAAGTTCCAGCAACTCCTTCCTGTGCAAACGCATGTGGGCTCACACAATCACATTGCTCAGCCAGGCCTGGGTGGAGAGCTCTTTGTCTCTGCCTGGGGAGGAGGAGGCAGGGTTCACAGTCTTCCTAATAAAAGGTTAATTATTTGCCCCTGGGTCCTGGAATCGCAGTTAAACAAATTGTGGCTTCCACATACCTGGAGTCGTACCTCCGTGGAAAGGCCTCATGGCTCCTAGGTGACTTATGATCTTGAGGTTGCAAGAAATAGAATCCATATCAGGCTAATAGAAGCAAATTAAGCATTTTTTTTTGAGGTATGCAGTGAATAGTTCAGAAATGTGAAGCAAAAACTGAACTGCCAGGCTCTGAGAAGGATGGCAGCCAGGAGGGAATCTCGGTGTCAGAAACTCATGGAATGTCTCGAAAAGTGCCTCTAAAAATACTCCGCTCCAATGTTATATGATTTTTTATACTTGGCTGAGGATTCCATTTCCCTCAAAAAGGTTGTCCAGTGGGGCAGAGCAAAGAAGTGACAGCCCCCTCAACTTTCATGCCTCGAATATTTGATTGGTTATTGTTCTTCCGATGATCAAACTCTTAGAACTAATGGACAGTAATCCAACTCATAAGCAATGAATGCATAAAGCAGATAACATTGAGTCAATTTACAGAGTCCCCTCTATCTTTCATGTGAACAGGTTACTACTGTTTATTATCAAGAATCTCTTCCTCCACTTCCTGCCCCTTGGTGCCAAAATGCAATGAATACTGAGCCAGGCAAAGAAGACTGAGTCAAGTTCCGTGAACTTGAGAATGGGTGATTTTAAAGGGTAATTTTATCTAGTCTGGGGAATAATTTGGGCCATCTTACTTCTTTGTTCCATTTTTTTCTACACTCCCTTCATGTTATTCCTCACTGCTGTCTCACGTCTATCTACTTGGCAGACATGATACCAGTTGAGTGTCTGAATTTTTAGTCTGGAGGGCTCAGCAAGGCTACCCCCATGAGACTCAAAGTTCATTACTTTAACCCTAAAAGAGTAGTTCTGTCTCTCCCTAGTGTTTTCTTGAACACAGTTATTCTTTCCACAGCTAATGTTATGCACAGAGACAGCTGCTTGGTTGTTGGAAGCCTTCGAGGAGGGTTGTAGAAACTACTTGTAGCCAATATTTTGGTGATAGAAAGTGAAAGACAGTATAGCATAGCAACAAAAGGAAAGTTTATTATTGTTACACTATTTCCCTGAGTTGTCTTAGTAAATCATACCCCTACCCTATCCTATGTCAAAACAGAAATAAAACACAATGGAAAGATCCCTTACTAGAGCATGACCCTTAAATGCATGTCAAATGCAAGAATTAAGAATGGGTGTTCTTCCAAAAGCATGCAAGATGCTCTTCCGGGTGAGTGTGTGTATTTTGAAATTGTACTTGGGTGTGTGACCCAGTTGGGTCCTCAGGTACCTCAGCCTGCAGGATTTTTCTTATTTGAGTCAGACAGAGACTGCTTCAAGAACTGCAAAACTATTAAAGACACACTGATAATATGTAAAAGAGACATTTGCACAGGTTGCTAAGTTAAACACGCAACATAAGGCCTTAGGCTGTCTCTGGCTCTGTGTGATGCCAGGGTAGTAGATATTTCCAAATATAGACAAATTACGTGACACTTTAAATCATGTGGAATTAAATAGCACCCCTGCTGTAATTTAGAGTTCCGACTTCCAGCCATCCCACACCTCTGGATGAGTACCTCGATAAATAATTTAGGACATACATGAACAAACAGATGGATATAGATAGAAGGACATTAGTGTAGAAGTGTCCACAATCAGTAGTAGGGTTGCCAGCTCTACCGGGGCAGTGTATCTGTGGACAAAAGACGGGAAGGCCAGTTACGAGACCCTTGTGGAAGACGACTGTGTCTGAGGAAGGAATTCATCGCCCTGGGGGATTCTCAAGAGCTTCACTTGAGGAAGACTGTAGTGGTTGCTCCAATTTCTGACCTGTTGGTTTTAATGTTGTTCTGTTCTGTCATCTGCGGTCCAAGGCAATGGGCCACAGTCATCAAGTCACCAGTTCAAGGAGGCCTTTGTTGTGCTATAATATAGGAGGATTGGGGATAAGTAAATCTTACTCATGTCTCAGAGGACTTCACTTTGAACTGGGATGTCTTATGCTGAGAAGACGCAAACCCACCTGTATGCATCATCTAAGGATGGACAGTGGCAGGTGGAATCCTCAATCCTTTTGGGCAATGCACCATCCTAACTTTTCATATATGAGGCCCAGGGCACATCAAACAGTTTCAGAGGAATAATTCAAAGATGAGACAAGTCAGGTTCCCTCAAGTACAAGGAAAAGTAGTTAATTCATAAGTCCCCATGAAGACAAACCTTTGGGGGGAAGGCACAATAAAATGGTTCTTTGATGAGAGCCCCATAATTGTTCTGAAAAGAACCAGCTGCTATTAATTTATTAGAAATGTTATTCCTGACAAAATGGTGGCAGTCAGAACAATGCCACAGTTCTATCCTTGGAAGTCCCTGGAAATGGTTGGTAAAACAAATAAAACAAAACAGCTTCCTGGTCCCCGTGCACAGGGCAGAGAAAGCCCAGTCAGTGTTGATATAAGTTTGATGGAAGCACTATAGCCAAAGGGTACAATCAAAATAAATGTAGAGGTTAAACCAAGAGTATAATGGAGAGGAAAGTGGGGGACTTAAAAAAAGTAAAACAGCAAAACTGAGCAAAAATGCAAGTGTTCTTGGAACATTCGAGAAAGAGTGGAATGGAAGGAACTAGATGGCTAGCAGCGAGCGAATCAGAAACACAGCCGTGCAGAGAGAATGGGGCAAAGATCTGCTTTTCTGGAGAGCTTAGTGTCTGGGGTTTGGTTACAACCCTCATTTTGAGGTGGGGAGCCAAGGACGAGGCATAGAGGGATGGGAACTTTAGTTCATGGGTAACCGCTGCAAAAGAATTGGGTGTTGGGTGTATTTTCACACAGCAGTGTGCTTGGTTCTGGTGTGTTCAAGTGTTAAATTGTCACTGATGGTCTCTGAATCTTCTACGTGGGGGTGAGAGAGGCTACCACCTTGGCTCTCTTCTTCAACTCCAAGTGCCTGGTGAACTACTGAGGGATGACGTCAGGTCACAGCCTGGCTGAGTGGGAATCTGGGCTGCCAAAGAAGAAGCCGCCTCCATTGATGCACTAAGTTTGGTTTGACAATTAGTAATATAAGATACTGACTTGCCTCATTCTAGTTATCATGTCTTTACTTACTGATGAGGGAGCATGCACTATTTTGTAGGTGTCCAAAGACACGCTTTTCTGTAGTGTCCTGTTGCATTTTTGTGCTATTAAGAAATAGCTTTTTCAGAGCCATGGACTTAGTAGAGTAGATAGATATCCAATATCACTTGGCTCAAGCTCTGGATCTGGTGAATGATAGTCCTCCTTTCCCCACTGCCTCATGGTTTGCAAATGAGAAAGGTGAATGGTAACTATGGACCAGAACAGGAGATGTTTGACAACTTGAAAGAGATTGAAAAAAAAAAAAGGTATTTCTACAAAGTAAAGACCTCACAAGGTTCCAGTGGAGTAGCTTCTCTGGTCTAAACGATGTAATATGTTTGTTAAGAGATGGTCACATGACCATCACTTCACCTTCATGAGAAAGAGAAGATGATTGGGAAGGCATTTCAAGAGTACTGGCTCTTTAACAAAGCAAGATCCAAGGCAGAAAGGCCACAGAGGTTTTATCTCTCAAGGCCCATCCAACAGATCCATGGGAATTACTTGAAGGGAAGTCCAGGGGTAGATTATGCCGTGACTGATTAACATTGTCTGGAACAAATGTGAAAATAAGAACTTGCATGTGTCTTGGTACAAGAGCACTTGCGTTAGTGTGGCCCGTTGCTTTCACTGAATCTGATAACCACTCTGAAGACCTTCAACCCTCAAGAAAAAAATTTTTTAAGAAAATAACGGAAAGAAAAGACAAGAGAAGACACGAACCGGTACTGAGAACAGACCATGCTGTGGTCACTGGAGAAAGTGTGTTGAATGGTCTCTTTAATAAGACAAAGGGTAGATCTCTTCATTTCAAAAATTGCAAAAGGGGAGTTGAGGGCTGAGAGAGAAAAAAAAGAGATGGTTTAATAATCATGTAGAAAACAATGGCTTGGTTGTAAGGATAACTGAGGTACAACTCGTCTTGGCTATAAGCCCTCCTGTCATCCAGGGGAGGGGTAAAATTGGGTAAGAGTGTGGAGAACCTCAGTGTATGGGTGGAAGCTGCAAAAGAATGGGGTGACATGCATCTTTTAGTGCAGTGGAGCGCTTGTTACTCATGACGGAGAGTTAGGTCACCACGGATGGGGTGAAGTTCTGAATCTTGTGTGTATACATTGTTGGGGGCAGGCTCCCCCGATGCCAATAAAGCAAGAATCTTGAACTCTCAAATATATTCTCCGAGGAAAGGTTCAAATAAAAATGTGCTTGGCAATATGTGTATATATCAACCTATTAAAGCTCTCTGAATCCAAGTTCTAGGTAGTAAAAACCTTTGGTTAACCTTGTCCACCAAATTATTTCACTAAGGAACTCTTCTGCTCATAGAACTATGGAATGTGTGCTCTGTAGATTTCCCCTGGAATTTTCACCTAAGTGAATGCCATCATGAAAAGAATACAATTATGTTGTCATACTATGCTGTGTTAGTCCACTGAAGTTACTCTGTTGTTTGTAAAAACAGTGAATTTTTTCTCATAAGTCTGAAGGCTGGAAGTTGAAGTCGGGGTGCCAGAGTGGCTGGGTTCTAGAAAACACCCTCCTCTTCCCAGACATAGACTTCTTGCTGTGTCCTCAGCTGGTGCAAGGGACACAGGAGCTCCGTGGAGTATCTTTTATCAGAGCACGAATTCCATTCAGGAGGGGTCCACCCTAAGCACCTTTCAGAGGCCCCTCCTCATACCATCACGTTGGGCATTAGGACCTTTAACATGTGAGTTCTGAGACAGACACAAACATTCAGACCGTAGCACGTGCCTACTAATTCTATGCCTTTGGGACAGACTTTGGCTACTTAGAATATCTGATGCTCAGTGGACAGTGAGGAGAAATGTCTTGCTGCGTCATCACCTCTGTATTGGGAAGCATTTTTCACTTTCCAGACCAGAGCTGGATGTTTCGTCCACACACCCAGAATCATGTTAGGGTGTTCATCTGCACTTTGCCCCCCTGTTTTCCCGCGCTGCTCAGCATCAGCCCCAGGGAGGGACAGAGTGAGGCCACACGGGGTCAGAAGGAGGTGGACTCCACCCCATGGGTGCGGATGGATCCTGACACCGAGGAGTGCCCACCAGCATTTGACCGCAGAGCCGTTTCTGCGGGTTAGTGAAGACGGAAGCGCCCAGCCTCAGCCACACTATGTAAAAGAACTACTTATTGCTTGTTCCATCTCACTGACTTTTATGGTGATACTTAAACCAAAATGGTGAACTATTACACTTCATAGCCTGCAAATAAAAGCAGGATGTTAGAAAGTGGGGGCTGTAACCCCTGATCAGGCTGAAATGGCTTGTCGTCCTGAGACGACTTTGTTCAGCTCCTCCGGGCCAGGGCCCAGGGCACCGTGTCACAGACAGATGATACATCCATGGGACGTGAGCATCCCTCAGTAACGGCACGAAGCACTGCTAAATCAAAGGTGGTCATGGAGGGGGTGGGGATGTGAAACAGAGAAGCAAGTCATGCTCCACTTTTGCAATGTAGCACACATGGAATCCTGCTCTCTGAGCCTTGCAGGAGAGACCTCTGCCCAGAGCCCAGCTTTCCTCAGACTCTGCTGTGGCCTCAGAATGTGTTTGTGTCCCTGGGTAGAAGCCAGGGGCCTACTAACGGGCCCAGCATGTGCATCAGAGATAATGCAACTCACACTGGTGCCTAAAAATAGTGTACTCTTTCATAATTTTATCCATTTATTTTAGTTTATATTTTACAATGTTGTATGTCGTTTAAAGATTGTATTTATTTATTTTTAGAGAGAGGGGAAGGGAGGGAGAAAGAGGGGGAGAAACATCAGTACGTGGCTTCTCACGCCCCAGTAGGGGGCGTGACAGAGGCATGTGCCCTGACTGGGAATGGAACCAGCAAGCCTTTGGTTCACAGGCTGGCACTCAATCTACTGAGCCACACCAGCCAGGGTGGGTTTTCTGTATGTTTGCTTAAGTGACAGTTACATTAGAACCAAGTAAAAATTCAAATAGCAGTTGTCTTAGTTTGGGTTCTTCCCAAATAGATGCTGAAGGAAAGATTGAGATGCAAGCAGTTTATCTGGGAGGTGATCCCGGGAATCCTGGTGGGGAAGCGGGAAGTGAGACAGAGAAGGAGAGAGTGACAGTACAGGAGGCATGAATGACCGGAGCACTGTGGCGGGCAACTGGGGTGCAGTCCCGGGGGACCCTGAGTGTTTGTGAAGAATATGCCTCAGAGAGGTCTGAGTGTTTATCCGTCACTGTCTCCTTCTTTAGCTGAGGTCCACTCCCTTCTAACCTGGCCGAAGCCAGTAGAGAAAGAAAAAGCCTGGGAAAAAGTGAGAGAGACACAGAGACAGAGCAACAGAGACAGACATAGACAGAGACAGAGAGATGGAGACAGAGAGACAGACAGAGACAGAGACAGAGAGAAGGCTTGAGGTCCTTGAGGTTGAAAGCCAAAGTCATGTATATGGGAACTACAGACAAAGCTGTAGGTAATATTTACGGGTGGGCTGAGGCAGGCCAGGAACTACCTCTGCTATGGTACTAAATAATAAAATAAGGAAATATATTAATAAAAAGACTCTTCTTTCTTCTTGGTAAAATAGACCCAATTCCTATTTCCCCAGTATGAACTACATAGAACACTTTCTAGTGTATTTTTTTTGGCAATATTGTCTGTGAGTGTGCGTGTAAGATATATGTAGTATGTATGTTCTGTATGACATATTCTTACAACATTATTTTCAAACAACTACATAAATACCTACCTAATTTTTGTGATGGTTATATTACATTCCATGGAAAAGATATGCTGTAAATTTTTGTGGTCTGTTTTAATAAAATGAAATGTGTATAATAAAATGTAATTTAATGTGTTTATACTTACAGTTTTTTCAACTCTGTGGAAGGTCAGAGCTCAGTCCTGGTATTAGCTAGATTGAGCTGCTCTCGTCCATCTGACCCAGAATAAGTCACAAAGTCCTCTGGGCTTTATTTTTATCTGGGGAATCCATATACACAGAGTACCTAGCAAAAAGTTTTGTGGAGAAGATCAGACTGGCTCAGCATATCAGAGATGCTCAATAAACATTAGCTGTTAGTATTATATTACCAAAACAGGAAAAAATCATTTGTCAGGCCATATGTGTGTTAAAGAAAATAAGAAAAGAAACAGTCATCACGACCATGTAAGCTACACTTGAGTTTTAAAAAGTACTTGACTCTGTGTTCTTTATATGGTCTAAGGGGGTTGAATAATGTACTGTCAACAGTATCAGCTGCTTTGAGATGCATTATCTCTGTTAATCCAGGAACCGTTGGCTGTCTTTAGTTCCTTCTCTCTATATGCTTGTGATGTTCCTTGCTTTGGGAAATGGAGCCTGATTCCCATCCTCTTGTATCTGGACTGGCCCCAGAGATATTCTTGACTGATAAAATGGAGTGGAAGCAACTTTCTGGGGCTTCCAAGACTCTGTTATAAGAAACCATAGAGCCTCCCCTTGAGTCCTTTGGAATGCCCACAGGGGAATTGGGGGAAACCAGCCGTCAGGTGAGAAGTCAGACTGTCCCGGGCCCACCGAGCGCTAAGGCAGTGAAGCTAAGCCATGTGGAGAAGCTGCCTGGAGACAGAGAGGCTTGACCAGTGCCCAGTCATTTCAGCCGCACCACTGATCCCAGACCGAGCATCAGATCTCTGAATAAAGAAGCCTTCATACAAGTAAAATCGTATGGTATTTGTCTTCTTCTAACTGGCTTCCTTCACTTAGCATAACACTCTCCGGATTACAGCACAGGGAATACATTCAATAATATCGAGATAAATAGATGCGGGGCCAGGAAGGTACTTGAAGCAGTGGGCGACCACTCTGTAAAGTACATGATTTTCTAACCACTTTGCTGTACTCCTGAAATGAATACAGAATAACATTGAATGTCAACTGTAATGGGAAATATTTTTTTTTAAAAAAGAAGCCTTCAGATATTGCCCAGCCCCAGGGACATTTGATTGCACCTGCCTGGAGACCCCAGGTGAGCGCTATGCATCTGAGGAGGAGCGCAAACACGAGAACCTCATTCAGATAACACAACAAGATCATTAGCATGAATGCAATGACCACCGTGCAAAGGAAGGGCACTCTGCCCTCTGCTTTCCTCATCCTCATCCTCGTTTATCAACCTCATTTCACGCACCAATTATGCAATAGTTTTTGATGCAGTCTAGGGAGTATGTACCTTCCATAACACCAACTGCTGATTTCACAAAATAATTGCATTGCTTCTCGTATGTTAATACAAACTCTTCACATTCCACCACAACACTTTGTGTAGGAGACCTGTTTACAGTCTACACACTCTGTTATGTGTTTCAAAAGACACAGAGAAGAGGGTTCTTATACTGAATGGGTTTATATTGGTTTCAGCAAAAAATCATACCACGAAGATGTTTTCAAATGTTCACTTTGAAAGCATTCTCTCCATAGCCTGCTTCATTCACCAGATATTTTGTTCTTCATTTTTATTTTTATTTTTTTTACATCAATATGTGGTTGCCTCTCACATGGCCCCCACTGGGGGTCTGGTCTGCAACCCAGGCATGTGCCCTGACTGGGACTCAAACATGCGACCCTCTGGTTCACAGGCCTGCACTCAATCCACTGAGCTACACCAGCCAGGCTGTTCTTCATTTTTAAAATGTCACGTTAACCTTGAAGTGAGAGACTATATTTATTATTATTAGCATTGTGGTCAGTATTGTTATTTATCTGATAAGTGGCATTATACCAAGAGGCATTTCAGTGGTGGAAAACAATGTTTAGTAAACTTGAAACACTGGTCATTTTATAAAACAAAAATAAACAACCTTAAATCTAGTAGCTCTTTTAAGTTCTTGACTACATTATTAAAATTATTTTTCATTGTCACTCTCTATATCACTATATAGATAAATATTTTTTGTATTTAAAAGATATTTTCTCCTATAAAATCAAGCATGTGATGAGAACTTGTAAACATTTTTGCATACATATGGCCTCAGCTATTTTTTGCTATAGACAATAATTCAGTCTATGAATTTCATGTTCTCTGCTATTTTTTTTTGAGTCACAAAGTAACTTGGAAATATATCAATACTGTATTCAAAATATAATCAATTCTGGTTGAACATTTAAAACATTATGGAACAGCTACTTAATTATACAATTTAAAATTCAACCATAAATGATCCATATTTCAGCACCATCTTTTAATCTTATTTAAATTTTTAAAAAAGGACCAGCCACCTAGCTAGTCTATCAGTAGATCCACTTCTTATCTTATAAAATATTGTTCTCATTAAAAGCCATTAATTGCTTTTTTCTCCATGACACGTATTCTTTTGTGTTAAAAAAAGTTTATTCTCTACTTCATGTGGCAAATTCCAAAAGGAAAGAAGTGTTAGAAACATCTGTACCTCCACCCAACTGTATAGCAAACCTCACACATCAAGTAATTTCTTTTAACACTTGACTCTTCAAATCTTTAGCAAGGTTTCTCGGCATCTTCTGACACAATCTGCTGACAAAGGAATGTTTTTATTTGTCGCCATATTGTTTTCAGTATATGATTTCAGCTGTTTTTCTCGTGGTAGGAAGATTGAGTATTTTCCCCAATGACTTTTTTTTTTTGGCTTTGCTAATAAGCAGTAAAACTCAAAATAGGCTTTTAAACATGAACAGTAAGTTTAGTGAAATGCCGTCAGTATTTCTTTGGGTATTGCACAACTTTAATCATGGCTGAAAATATATAGTCTTGTTCTACATTCCGGATGCTTAGTTTCCAAATGTCTTGAAAATTGTGCCTAATTGTGCCAACTTTATCGGCTATCTTAGAGGTGAAGGATTAAAAGGAAGCAACGTTAGGTGTAGGGAGGCTAGGCAGGTGGCAGTTACAATATCAGCAGAGCTGACAAAATTAAATCAGGGAAAAAGAAAAGAATGCATTTGAGAGAAGGTCTCCAATTGGTTTAGACATCGTTATATAAAATTATATGTGATAATAATAATTATAATAACGTTATCCTAAAAAGGTATTTTGAAATCACAAGAAATAAATAGGTAAACGTATTCAAATCTTTACTCACTTTAGGATTATAAGAAGAAAACAAATAAGCAAGGATATTCATTTCTTTACTGAGGTCTCTGTAGAGCTTGATAAAGTGAAGTAAGCTACAAAACATACAGGAAAAGGTTTTAAGATTCTGTTTCCCTTTGCCATTTTCAGAATTTCCCATATCTGTGGAAGTTTCTCTTCCATACATTTCTTCTCTTTCTGAAGTCAAACAAGAAAGTATTTACACTGATGATCTTTTACTAGGGGTAACCCCCTCCTCCTTTCTCATTGGCCTGTGGTCACCTCTTCTCAGGATTCCCCTTCTCACTTCCGGGCCTACTCTGCTCTCCTCCAGAGAAAGTTCGCCTCTGATCTTCCAAATGGGACCCAGAGAGGAGAAGGCAGCAGGAGGGTTGTGGGAGCAGATCTGGGGAGGGACTCCACAAGAATTCTCCTTGATGAGCAGGGGAAGGGAAGAAAAGAAGGCTGGCCACCCTCTTGGGTTATTTTCCTTTCCTTTGCCTGATAATGAACAACACACACACTTGAAGGTCATCACCTCGATCCTTCTCAGAGAATGAGCCTGTGATATAAGTAGCTGTGGACAAAGAGGGGCCATGGAGGGCAGGAGCCTTGGATGTAGGAGCCAAGCCAGTGATTTCATTTACAAATTGCATCTGTTAGGCCTTTGGGGCTAAAAATAAGGCTTGACAAATACATGTAACCAAAACTCTTCTCTTCCTCTTTTCTCTCTCTCTCTCTCTTTCTCTCCATCTCCCTCCCCTTCCTGGAGGACAAGGATTATCATGTGCAGGTGAGTGAGGAGGGTACAGAGAACTCCCAAAGCTGTGCAGGGTGATACTGTGAGCGGCTTGTGCGTTGGACTCCCCTTCTGGGTCATCGACTCTGTGAACAGAGATGAGCTGTGTTCAGCTTCATATTCCTGGCGCCCAGCAGCAGTGGTGTTTCAAAACGTAGATTCCTCCCTCGCACATTTCTTCACTTTCAAAATGTTCCACATTTTTATAAATACAGAAATTTATAAAATGGTCCATGTTTTCTATTGTTCTCTCTAAGTGAATGAATAACAGAAGGGAGAGAGACTTGAGTAGTTCTTCAACAACAAAGGGGATTCCATGCACCATCCATCCAGGTTTGTCGAGCTTCCTATTCCTTCCTCACACCTCTCCACTGTTTTGGCAAAATCCATGTTGCACAGGCACCTGGCTGACCCGTCCCACTGGTTTACAGCCAAAGGGAGAGAGTATCATTTGTTAACGATCCCGGCCCCTTTCCTCACATCAACATGCATTTAGCCAGTTCCATCTACTCATTCACCCTCACTTCTTTCCTACCTAAGGAGTACTTTCTTCCATTACGTAGCTTTAGGGTTTTGCCAAGGCAGCTTCTTATTTCTGACCCACGTTTCCTTCTATCCTTTCTCTCTCTTCATTTCTTTTCAGGTTAATTTATCTGATTACATGCAATGCACTGCAGCCATGTTAAGACACCAACTGAGTTTCCACTTGGAGGCTTGGAGGAAAGATTACCATTAAAACGTGACTTCCATCCACTCAGCTGAAATTACTATTGATTGCCAAAGAAAAATATTTGTGCTGTGAAGCTGGGAGCTATGATGTTGAACCATATTAACATAATGTTAGCATAGCTACGGGTGTTTAGTAGCACGCAATCAGATTTGAAATGAACGTTGATTATAGATGGAGATTAATGTTCACATATTCATAGGAACACAATGAGAAGAGCAATTTCCTTTCTACTACAGATCAATGGTTTCCCCATTCAATTATACAGCTGTAATAATTGCATTATGCTGAAATATTTCTTAATGGCTAATTTCTTTCCTTTTGTGTGTGTGTGTATGAGCTCTTTTGTCAGTGATAGCTTCTGCAGCCTGAGGACAGCATAAGATGTTTTAATCACTGGTGTCGTTTTGCAAGCTTTGACCAAGCCAGTAATTTCCCCCTTTTCCCCTTCTTTGCTATTCTTTCTTATTATCGCCTAGAATCACTTCCTGGATGATTGAAACATAGGGACTTGCCGCAAGTCTTTTCTTCTCTTGTTTAGATAGTGAAGACCAATCTAGAAACCTTTGGAGCCATGGATCGCTTGATACTTCTGTGCATTTGCTGGGGGGGGACATTGATGAAGACCCACAAACATAGGTTGCCCCTCCCCCATAGACTCATGTTGTGCATAAATATAAGAATTTTGGAGCCATTCACTGATTAAAAAGCAAATGAAAAAAACCAGTGTCTTCTTCAATATGCAAAGCAAATCTCTGAGGACTGATGAAACATCAATGTTTATACAGTGTATGTGTTGCTGCAGCAAGCACTGACGTTTATATTGTAAAGATAAAATATCAGTAATGCCATGAACTCACCTTTTGTTTCTGAAGATGATGATGCCCACCTGCTTACCTGAACGTAGCTCAGAGGAAGCCTGGCTGGTGTGTTTTCTTCTTTGGATGAGCACTGTCTTTTGGTAGAGTCGTGATATTCCTGCCTCCCACCTTTCAAGGCTGCCCTGGAAGGCTAGGCTTTCTCTGATCTTGATTTTTGCATCCTTGTGCATTCAGCCTTCTTCAAACTTGGTTGAACAGAGGGTGTGGCACAGTAGAAAGAAAGCCAACTGTAAAGACTCTGCCTATAAACTGAGGCTCAAAGGGGCCTGTTCATTGGTGTGCCCGTTGCCAAGTCATTGGCAATTCATGGCCTCAGTCTTTCCCCACTGGAAAGTGGAAACCTAACATCTAACTCACAAGGTCATAGTGCAGGAGAGATAACATTGAACTTGAGCTGGAGTGAGTGTAGCGGAGCTTCAGGTGGCTGGCACCGCATCCCCAGTCCACCGATGATTTCAGCTATAGTTGCAGAGTCTCCTGCTGACAGCACCTCGTTTCGAGTGCCTGCTGAACTTCTTTCTGCTTTTCTGATGCCACATCTTTTTCAAAGTCTCTGGAGACTCCTCAGCCCTCTTCAGACTCATCCTGAAAGGGGAAGAGAATTAACACCCTTAGGAGCCGTCCCTTAACTCTCGGGGCCTGAAGCCGGTGGATAAATGCTCAGCCTCCCAGTAGCCTCATTAAGACCTGAAGCCACTGCAAGCACCATGCTGTTGGCATTTCCTCTCTTCCTGATGTACCCTCTCAACCCCTTCACTCCTGCTCCCAGAGATCATCACTCTCTAAAGAAACCACCTGCACCCAAGCTCTTCTTTATTCTCTGCTTTCAGTGGGGGATCTCAAACTCAGGTAGTGAGTTTAGAGACTTACCCAAGACTTTGGAGCTAGACCAGCTTGGCTTAAATCCTATATCCCTGTGACTCATCTACCATGTGATCTTAGGTACATCACTCACTATCCGCCCCAAGTTCCTGTTGTTTCATTTGCAAAATGGGTATAAGGATAGGATCTGTCCCAAAGCATTATAAAGACGGAATGAGATCTTGTAGGCAAGCATTTAAAAAATCTTATTTTCTATCATTAGTATTTTTATTAAAAGTGTCGAGAATAATGTGGACATTCAGTGAAACACATCTTCCTTTGGAATGTTATGCTTGAGACAAAATAGATCTGGGAGTAATAAACCCAACCAATATGTTGTTTCTTTAAATGTATGCAGTTCTCTTTTTTTCCCCTCCATGCTATACACAAAGAAGCAACGTGTGAATGTGGTGTTCATCATCAGGGTGTTACAAAGTCTTGGCCATTTATTTATTCTATTCTCTAGAGCTTTTTTAAAAAACACATCCCTGTGGAAAGAGGATTTTGTTCTTCCTGTACCCTCTTAATTGGGTAGAAGCTGCACAGTAAAAAGTATCTGTCTGCTACTCAGTGATGGACAGAATATAAAAATAATACAGACAAGTACCTAGCCTATACATAGGGTCTGGCGGAAGTAATGCCATTGAATGTGGCAGGTAGGGTATGTGGAAGTCTCGAATGAGATGGACAGCAATTTGAACATTTAACCTAAAATGAGGTCACATGGTGTGCTTGAGTGTGATGTTGTTATGTTACAGAATTACATGCTTATGATTTTGTAATAAAATATTTTTATGTAATAAAAAGGGACATTATTTGTGCTGGCCTGTATTTTAGATCATTTATTGGCAGGGAACACATGCAGAACCAGGGAACTTACAGACCACGCTAACTGGATGGGGGACAGCCTTGGGTTTGATGTGTTGCGTTTGGTAGTGGCAGGTGGTCCCCAGGAAAGGTGTTCCTTTCCTGTGGCCCCAGCAAAAGCCAATACCACATGTTGTTTAGTTTCTCACTCCATCACTCAAAAAAGAATTTATTGGGGGGTAATGGGGGACAGAAGGGGAAAGGCCATCAAGGAACACATATAAAGGACCCATGGACAAAGACAACGGGGGGAGCATTGAATGTGGGAGGTGGGGGTTGGTAGGGTGGGGGAGAGTGAAGAGGGGCAATGGGGACAACTGTAACTGAACAACAATAAAAAAAGACATGGAATGCAGGGGAAAAAGTGTCATGGCAAATGTAAGTCCACCTATGTCAATAAGAACATTAAATGTGAATAGATTCAATAATCTAATTAAAAAAGTTGAAGCTTATATCAGGTAGCTATTAATGGTTTCTTCAATTCTTATAACAATAAAATTCTTGTGTAATATGTTAAAAATAAAATAAAATATGGCAATTGCAAAACGAAAAAAAAGAATTTATTGAGTGGCTACTGTGTGCTAAGCAATGTGTTCTGTGCTGGAGGTAGAATCTGGAGCAAATAGATTTAACTTCCTGTTTCTTCTGGTTCTTCTGATCTAGAGCAGTGATTTGCATCTGGTGGC